>APFE031366016.1:83415-135110 GCA_000404065.3 Pinus taeda
GTGCCGCCAATATGTTC
Source organism: Pinus taeda (assembly GCA_000404065.3). Taxonomy (NCBI): domain Eukaryota; kingdom Viridiplantae; phylum Streptophyta; class Pinopsida; order Pinales; family Pinaceae; genus Pinus; species Pinus taeda. Next base: position 83,433 of record APFE031366016.1, read on the forward strand.
AAGAGAAGTTGACCTCTGCAGAATACTCAACCTCACTCTGATATCTCACACAAAACATGTTATCCCTCTCTGTCTCGTGTCGATGATGTGGGAAACATTACCCACCTTCGATCAAGATCACTTCCTGTCGACTTCAGCTCATTATCCAGGAAGGTGACCTAGAGACTCCCTTCAGGTACCTTGGAGCCTGCATGCCTCAATGGCAGGTTCTTCGTGTTCGATGCGACATTTTCATCATTGGCCTCCAATCGGATGATTCTACGAGTGTTCGACACCGGCTCATTGATTCGCACACCGTGGATTATACCTATAGTACCTTGAGGGCCATCGTCATTATTGGTGGCGCCTCTCGCGTCTGTTAACAGTTTTCATCATTGACTGGTAATCAGATGATGGTCATGCATGTTCGACTTCGACTCCTGTATTCACATGCCTGAACTTGTACTGAGTTCGAATCGAGTTGGAGCGCAAGACCCCGGATTGTGCATATTGAAATCCGGGCTGCATTTTGTGGATTATTGCAATCATTACATGACTCATTTGTTGGATGGCTGCGACCATACCTAAGTCCATTTATTGATCCTCATCGGATGGTTGCGTCCATGCCTGGGATCCAGTTTTTATATATACTCTGTTATGGATGGCTATGCCCATACCACATATATCATGTACTTGAGTTATCAGTTGTACTTCTTTTCGCAGGTTCTCCGGCGGCAGTGTTTTCAGTCACACATGTTCTTGTAAAGCACTTCACCCCTCTCTCTCTCGGGCCTCATGCTTTAGGGGCATCTGTTACACAGTAATTTGTCACCATTTGTCACCGTCCCTGTTACCCCTCTCCTGTACCTTGGAGGACACATTCCGGGACTTGTGAGAAGTGACAAGACTTCAAACCACTTGCATCATTTCCCTCTGAACATGAGCTTCATATGCCCTGAAGACATCTCCTGCAGCTTGCCCTTAAAAATATCCCTTTTTACATTAGCGCTGGGCCACCATGTTCCTCCTGCGCCAATGGGGAAAATCCTCTAAAAGGGGCGCGCCATTAGTGCTCTGTCCCAGAGTCGCAATCGCGCCAACCTTTTTGGGCAAAGTTTCTAACCAATCAACCTCTGAAAGTTCTATCCAACTCATTCACCAACTGAATCCATGTTAAGTGAGGATGGTTTGGCTTCGAATCTCCTTGAATTGGAAGTAGTTTGCCACCATTCCATAGAAGTTTCCAAGTGATGAAGCCAAATCCATTATTGTTTTGATTGATCTTATCTCTTACTTTTCATCTATAAAAGCTTGTCTCCATGGCTTGAGCAAGCTGGTTCTGGTTCTAGTGGCAATACTTGTGCTGAAAGGAAGATATCAAGAGATTAGAGTTGCAAGAGCCTTCTTTGTGTCCATAAGGCTTAACCTAAGTAAGGAGATCTTGTCACCAAAGAGAGAGAGGCTTGTCCCTCATCCCTTCAAGCTTTGCAAGACTTGTGTAGCTGAGCACCCAGCAAAAGGAGGACTTGACGTCAGGACGCTGGTTGTATTCTCCTTTGTTTATTGTTAATAATAGATGACTATCATCATGGTTCCATTCTCATTGTACTTGTAATGGTTGATGTTGAATTATATCCTTCCTGACTGATGTATAATTGCATATATTAGATTTCACGCTTGTGTTTATGTTGTTCTCTTTGTGTGCAGGTGTCCATTCACAGAGATAGTGGAGGACTGTGACTGGCCAAGACAAAGGAGCATGGGTGACGTCTCTTCTACGAACAAAAGTGTTGGAACTCAAGTAGGTCTTCATCACCTACTGTTTATTTGCAATTAGGAACTTGCGTGATAGTATTGTTTGATTGTTGCTAGACCCGTTCTAGGCTAGTAGGGATCGCCTCTATCCGTAAAGGGGATTTACCTCTCCAACACTCATGTATTTATTAGTGGCCAAATGAGGAAATATCTCATGGTCGATGAGGTCCCAATCCTCCAGCTTTAACACTGGGATACACGCTAAGAGCATGGCTTCAAAAACTACTTCTTCCAGTAGCAGTGGTGTAGAGACCAAAAATTTCCCGAATCCAGGTTCTTGGTTACCTTCACTTTCCCTTTCTGCGAAGGGATATATGTCGGGAGCCTAGTGATAGGGTCACCCTCATCTGCATACAAGTTCTCAATCCCATCGCAGAGTTCTTCTACTTCCACATCCATAGGTTCCTCTAACTATTTTTCCTTGTCCTTCCTTTCTTTCTGTCAAACCTTCAGCTTCTTTCTTGGTGATTGTCTCACCGATATAGATTTTGGTTTCTTCTACTTCTCCTTAGCAGCTGATTGCTTTGGCTTAGGTGACCTCGGTGCTATAGGCACAGATGGAATATCTTCCATTGACACTACTTCAGGGGCTTCCATGTGAGAGATAACGCTTCAGAACTTACAGTCTCAGCCATCTATTCAAGGATAAGTTTTTGGTTCTCCTCAGGTAGTCTCGTGAATGTTAGGCTTGCAATGAAATTCTCCCAAGTATCTCGATTCATAGAGCAAGGACAATAGTGCTCATACACAATTCTTAGAAGGAAAAGTGTTCTTCGAAATACTAACATGCCAGATTTATAGGTAATTTTAAATTAAAATCTGATCGTTCCCTCCCTTTTCTGATCATAAATGCATCTTCGGAGGCAAATCTCCAAATATTTTCACATAAATATCACTTACCCACTCCTACTAACGGGACGTTTTCTATCCAAGCATGAACAATGACTTCAACCACTCTTTTTGGACTCAGCTGCATGGCACCACCCCCTGTGGCACAACTCATCCATTACAGCTTCCTCTATCATAGGTTCATCTGTCACATCCTTCATGTCCCTCGCACAACCTCCTTACTGCATTTGCTTCTTTTTCAGGTAGCTTATTTTATAGTCCCACTCACCCTTACAACTGCCCGAAGTGCTAAGACTGTACTGCTATCATATAATCATTGCACAAGGGCAAGATCCCCTATATATAACTTCAATCGAATTCCATTCACCCTTCCCAAGAACAATTCAACACTCAGCTTCGTGAGCTGAACTACGCCACTGTCCACGATTTCCTCGACTACTTAGGGTCCCAACCAATGCATTTGGAATTTACCCGTAAACTTTGTAAATTTACTATCATAGATCAGAACCAAATCGTTCACCTTAAACATGCGCAACTTACTATGCCTATCATGTCAAGCCTTCTCACATTCCTTTTGCACTTTCTAGTGAATCCTACAAGAAACTGACCTTCTTCCAACTTCGTCAACTACATGAGCCATTCCTCCAAGGTCTTGCAATCTGTCATCTCTATCAAATCCATAATGTGCAAGCTTGGAAAAATATATTCCATGGGAATCATCGCCTCGATCGAATATACCAACCTAAACATATTTTGGCATGTCAACTTCTTGCATGTCGTCCTATATTCCCATAGGACTGCTCGTATTTTCACATCCCAATCATTCCTCTTGACATTACAAACCTTTGTCAACTCATTCTATAGAATCTTATTGAACGCTTCCACTGTACCATTGGCTTGGGGATGATAGGGTTTACTCTTCTGATGGCACACTTGGAATCATTTCAACATTGTGATGATTGTTTTGTTCCAGAAATGTGTATCCCTCTCACTCATCAATACCTTAGGAAACCCAAATCATGTTAAGATGTATTCAAATAGGAACTTCATAGATGTAGTAGCAGTACACTCATGTACTGGTTTCACTTCCGCCCATCTGGTTAAGTACTATGTCGCAGTAATAATGTATCAGACCTACAAAGTCAATTTCCCATTTGTCAAATACTTGTAACGAAACTTGAGGGTTCAACGACTGTTCATCTCTTTACAAAGGCTTTCCCATCCTTTAACAAGAATTGCATGTTTTACAAAATGTCTTAGAGTCCTTATGCACTGTCAGCCACCATAACCCTGCGTGCAGAATCTTCTGTGTGGTCACTCTCCCTTCATAGTGTCCTCCTACCACTCCTCCATGTGCTTCAGTGAGGATACTAGCACGCTCAAACTCTAGAACATATTGGTGCAAAATTTCATCTATTCCCATCTTATACAAGTGACCCACAATCATAGAAAAATCAGTCGCATGGACCATTTGTTCCTTTTTCTATTGAGTAGAATACCCTTCCAGAGTTTTTCTAGTAGAGAGAATTGAATTATATCAACATGATGATCATCTGTAATGCACATAAAAAAGACTTGTTCATCCAGCAATCCTTCCTCCAAACTAGTTGGTTCTTTTCCTGTTTCGATTCTGGATAGGTGGTCTGGTCCTACATTCAGCCTTCCAAGTTTCACAATCACCTCAAAGTTATACTCTTGAAAAATAATAACCATCTACAAATCCCCCCCCCCCCAAACACAAGGTTATTGATCAGGTATTTCAACTCAAAATGATTTGTGTACATTTTCAAGTGTGTGCCCAACACATAATGTTGAAAATTTTATAGTGCGTAGACCATCCCCAGCCCTCCACACTCTGTAGTGGAGTAATTATTTTCAGTCTTTGATAGTTTCCAACTTACGAAGGCTATCAGATGATCAATTTCTCCCTCTCCTACCTGAGTCAATACCCCACCTAGCACAATGTAAGGGGCATTCACATGAACGTGAAATTACTTATTCCAATCTGGGAACACCAAGATCAGCACAGTCACCATATTTTCCTTCAGCATGTCTAGACTGCGCTGACATTCTTCATCCCAACAAAACGTCACTTCTTTCTTTAATAAATTTTCCATCAGTGTAGTTATCTGAGCATAAACCTTGATAAATTTTCTATAATAACCAGTGTACCCCAATTTCACGTGTAACTGCTTTACATTCCTGGGGATTCTAAATTCACAATCACAGTTATCTTCCCAGGGTACACCATTAATCCCTGCTTGCATACCACATGGTAGAGAAAACTTCCAAAAGGCACATAGAATATAAATTTCTTCAAGTTCAACGTGATCTGGTATCTGCAACAGGTATCTAGCATAAGGTGTAGACTTGCAACATGGAACTTTACTAATATGAACAAAGTCCAATCATCAAAATATGCCTCCAAGAATTTATGAATAAACTCCTTAAATGTTGCGATTACTACCCTGCAGAATATTGTAGGCACGTTCTTCAGTCTGACTCGCATTACTGTATACTGAAAACAACCCCACTCTATCACGAAGGTTGTCTTGCTATGATCCTTCAGTGAGTTGTTTATTTGATGGTATCATGAGAACCCATCAGTGAATGAATAAGCCTCCTACCCTCCAACATTCTAAACACTTCATCTATAAATGGTGTTGGAAATGGATCATGCACACTTACATCATTCAACTTTCTTAGATCTGTGCATATCCTAATTTTTCCTTGTTGTTTCTTTTCTTGGACAACCATTGGACTCACCCAATCACATTCTTCTACTGGCTCAATGATCTCAACCTCTAGCATCTTATCAAGCTCTGTGTGCACCTTTTCTTTATACTTTAGATTGAGCTGATAAGGTATATACTTTAAGGGCTTCGCATCAGGTTTCAAAGTAGTTTTTATCATGCCCAAATCCCCTACGATACACTTTAGATCCGAGAAATTTTTTGGGAATAGGTCCTAGCATTTGCACAATAGTTCAACCACCTTATCTACTATATTTTCATCCCAATAGTCTTCTATCTTCGTGAACTTAGGTTCTGCGTCAGATCCAATATTTACTTGCCAAGTTTTTATTGACTCTATTACATCGGGGTTCTCTATCTAAGGTCCCTCAATTTCGCATTGTCCCTCTGATTCTGGAATGTTAATATTCCGCGAATATTCTTCTTCCTCCTAGTAGTCACATTATAACATTCTAGCGCATGGCACAATTACATGCTCCAATCTGGCCGAGTCCATTCTACTAGTTCCTTAGGCATCCTAAAGATAGCGGCTTTTATTTCTTGAAGCGCTTCATCAATGTATTTGAATCCATCCTCAAAATTGAACGTCAGTAAAAAAACTTTCTCTTAATATGTCCCATTTAGTTGTCCCACAACGAAGCTCTATTTCCAAATACCAGTTCATTGTGATTGTATCTAAGGTATGACAAAAGATGTGCACCCATTCTGGTTGCGGCTTTGTTGCCCATGCTCTAGTCCACCGCGCCAAAGCCGCAAGGATCATCCTTCCCTTTGTACTTCTCAGCCATCTTGGTATTAGCATATCCAAACCTTAGTTTCATCATCCATCTATATTCCTTCCAACCAGCGAAGTTCTCCTTATACGTACCCCACCAAAGGGTAGGTGTAGTGTGCAGTGCCAATTCAAGCACTTGGAAGTGATGTTCTTCAGGCACTTCCCTTTCAAGCTAATCCAAAAACAGATCAACATCATTCAAACCATCATAACGTGGAAGCTTTGTTACCATATTTGAGACACACCATAGTGATTTGGTCATCATATTGCACCAAAAAGTAGATACTTCGTGCAACCGATTATGCCAGTGCTCGAGCTCTTCATAGGAGTCTGAGGTACAAGAACTATCCTTGTCCCATGAAATTCGTCCATTAGCCGTAGGATTGATCCAATCTTCATCTCACGTTGTGATCTTGTATATCTAATCCAAATCATCATCATCCTCCACAAAGTCACGAACAGGTTCAGTATAGCACACTCCCTCCACAGGGTCTAGCGGAACTATAACCCTGAGTGCCTTCCTTTCAAAAGTCATATTTCACTTCTTCAAGTTGATTACTGCATCTATATCAAAATCCCAATTGGTTCCTAGTAGCACAGGATATAGATTGTTGTCATCTACTATTTCTATTACTTCAAAATCCACCAGAGCACTTGCTCCTTCAATATCTACTATCACACCATCTAAGTGCCCCATCAGAATCATCTTCTGTTGATTGGTCATGCGTAGCTGTATAGGAGACCATTGCAACACATCTGACTCTGACCCCAGATCTAAGATTACCTGGTCCATTTCATACTCTCCTATCTGTGCGGTCAACCTCATTTTGAGCCCCATCCATTTCTTATGCTTACCTAGCTTTCTTACAACACATTGTTCTGATGCAAGCTTAATATTACCTGCACAGTTGTATATTAGCTCTTGGAGTCCTTCTACCACCTTTTTATTGTGCAACAACTTCATACAGGTCTTGATAAAAGTGGTTAACATCGAAGGATCTACACCATGCGTCGTGCTAGTTTCTGACAGTTTCTCCTAACTTCCTGAGGTGGAGGCTTTAGCAAACCTCTTCTTTGTTTGCATGAAGGTCTCTTTAGCTTTATTAAGGTCAAAGTTTACTTCTTTCTCGGTAGCCTTATGCACCCAACCTTCAACCTCAAGATGCTTTCCCTTGTCTTCTCCTATGGCCATACCACTTCTTGTCACTATATTTACACTATGATCTTCTTCATGAGGCTCCACCCTCATCATCTAGATGTTTTGCGTAGGTTGTTGGGTTTGCGCCTTCTTTTCTTGCATATTTTCTATAAGGATCGGGAAATCTTCTATCACATGGTCAAATTGTTTGCAGTATTAACATGATGGATGTGTGGAGTTTTGGAAATCTTGCGCGAAGTGTCTTGATTCATCGCATTTGTAGAAAATAATCTAGCCATGACCCTTGCCAGCCCCTCCTCCTCTTCCTATTCCATGACCTTGGAATCCTTTGTGTGTTGCACCCACGTCCTGCTCTTGAGATCAATTTTTTACCTGCATTTGGTAGGTAGGGGTCCTATCCATCATTATTTCATAACTTCAACAATGATGTTGATCATGACCGACAGACTTGCAGAAGTTGCAAAACAAATGTTGGGGGGTTTGTACAAACTTCTGTAGTAAATGAAAATTATATGTTGTAAGTTGTCTAGTAACCTGAAAAATAGTGCACCATGGTGTAGCTCCTTCGCTTGGCCTAGTGGTATTTTATGGCTTCAGGGAGACAGGACCCCCCCCCCAAAGGTAATTCTGATAAACCAGAAAATGTTCCCTATCATGACCATGGCCCTTCCATTTCAAACACCCAACTTCCACAAAAACTTCAAGTTGGGCCTCCTTTTCTTTCTTCAAGCTTTGCAACTCCAAGTGAAGGCTTTCCAGCTGCGAGTGAATCTGTTGTACTCCAATGTTTGTATCCTATATTGGTGAGGCTTCCAATCTCATTGTGGTATCTACCACCTCTTCTTGGGTTTCTATCTTTTCCTGTGACAACGAAAATCATAAGTGTGGTAAGAGCGACATGATATACCAGTCCCAATGTTGGGAATCTGAAATCACCATATTGACTTGACTGATTAGGAATTTCAACCTTTGATCAAAATCCCAAGACAACTCGCTTACATTTTGTTGAATTTATTTGAACTCAATTACAAACCGGACCTCTAACTTAGGATTTCTAAACTCTTTATTCAACGCCTACTGGGTTTCTGCCAACGTCACGTTGGAGTTATCAGTGTAGTACTTGATGTACCATGTTAATTCTCGGTCTTGTAAGGTCATGACCAGTTTCACTTTCTTGACGTTATCATCTATAATCTGTTGGGATGTCCAGACATGACCTGCAATGAACCAAAATTGTTCAAGGTGTTCACTTCCTCCCCCTTTAAAAATCAACATCTTCATATAGTTCACCGTATTCAATGGTAGAGGTGGAGGTGGAGGTGGAGGTGAAGGTGTAGGTATATGCGGTGGAGGTGGAGAGGATGGACAAGGTAGTCATGGGATACCCTTCCTAATCAACTATACTACAATCCAGGGTGTACTTAGGACTATCCATTCGTCGTCACTCGAAGGTGATCCAATCAACGAACTATACTCAGAACCTGAATTCCATTCCGTCTGAAGGGTTTTCCACTTTGCATAGTTCCAAACATCAAGGTAATGGAATAACCTTTTTTTCACATAATAGCATTTTAATCCAAGTTTTTAATGATTTCAATTACTTACCTCAGAGTCCCTTGAAGAACTTGCTCTCTACTTCACTGTAACTGACACTTAGATCGATGGCGAACTCAGTCACAAATGCTCTAAGTGTTGGATCAATCCAGTGATCAAAGGCTCGTGCATTGTTGTTTTTTGAAGCTTCCAAGTGCCTCACTACCTCTGGAGTCCACACAATAGGGACTTCAAGTCTCCACGTACCTTGACTGTCTGCCAATCTAGATAGCCACTCGTGCAATTAACTAAGGAAGAAACAGAAAGAGTTCTCAGTTTCATCTGAGTATAGGTATCTACTCAACCACTGCTCCTTGGATAACCATGGATTTGTATTCTCCTTAGCTGAAAACATGTGTTCCTTTTGATTGAACCACTTCTCAATTTATTTCTTAGTAGGGAGCCACTTATTCGACATCACACCTTCCTCAGATTGATCGCGGTCCCAGCAACAGAACCATTTGTTGGCTTAAGGGGGCCTAACCCAGGTTCAGAGTTATTCACGCAAAAAAAAAACCCTAACTGTTGGCCCTTTCAGTAACAACCTGCATAGCCCAAGCTACAGTATCACCCAAAACAATATTGGAGGATGCTAGAACCAGGTTTCTACATCTAGAGGCATGTGTGATGGCCTTCCCAAGGATCTATAGCGAAGATCTGCCTTCGCGCATATCTATTCCTTCTGACTGTCAACTATTGTACTCTATTAAAATGACCCTCACATCTTTGTGAAGGTACACAATCATACTTTAAACTTGCATAAAAGGTATAGATTCATTGCTTTCACACAATAAATCATATCCTAGATCTACCTTCGTGCAGATCTACCCCTTTCCAAACAATTAATTACAACATATCTATCTAATGCTTCACGAAGGTAGTTAATAACTCTTATCATCCATAAATATTATAAATCCAACTATTTGCGCAGAAAATACACTTTAATTCATAGAAAATAGATCGTTGAGCGAAGATGCATACACTTAAACAGAGATAAGAAAAAAGGCACATATGCAATAGATTCTATCCAAAATAGTCTTTAATAGATTTAGAATTTAGTTACAGACTATTTCCGCCCTGCATACTCATCTGCAGGGGCCCGCGCACTCAGCTGCAGAAGCCTTCCCCTTTCGCCTAAGTACAGGAAATAGACTTTTCCTGCCTTAGCACCTTTCCCTTACAATGATTCTATCAAAATTTCATACTTATACTTGCTATGACTCAACTATATATAGCCTTTTCATTACAATACCATGGCCCGCGGACCATGGGTGACTCTCAAAACCGACCATCACCTACCCATACAAGGGGCTAAAGCCCCTTTGAATCTTACTTAGCTTTGCACTCTGCTTCTATTTTTGTAGATTCTTTACATTATTTAACAAAAATTATTACAAAAATTGACCCTAGGGACCCTATCCCAACAACATTCAATCAAATTCAGAACAACTTTGATCAAAATTATGAGGGTTTATGTTGTTGCATATGATCAAATTTGGAAAAACTTGTTAGGTCAATATGCTACTATTGTATTTCCCTTATTTATATTTGTATTGTATTCCCCTATTGTTATTGTTGTGCCCACGTATCCCCCATGTTTTTATTGTTGTGCCCCATAGAAACCCACTATTGCTATTGTTGTGCGCTTGCATTATCATTGCTATGTAGGCTCTAATTAAATTGACCCCTTAGAATCCTATATATACCAATGAGGTATTATCATTTGTATAATCAAAGAACTATTCATTATGTAATGTAAAGGAGGTTTCCCACTTGAAGAGGCTATTTTTTAAGTCTTTGACCTATCCTTTTTTCTATTTTGTGTGTTGGATGCATAAAATTCGGTATCAGAACTTTGGATTCTAGGGTTTCACTTCTTCAAACAGGTCATCTTGGAATTTTCGCTATATTATTTTTCTAAGATACTTTATAAGTTGAAATTGCAACCACATGGAGATGAAATTTTGGTAAACTTTGTATATGAATTTTAGATCTTGGTTCGCTATATTTTCAGAGATATGATCTGAGGAAGTTAGGATGTTTTCAAGATCCAGAATTCCATCTCAAACGAGTGACCTAGGAAAAATAATCATAACTTTCTCTCCGAGAATTGGATTTGAATTTCATAAAAAATTACTAAAAGTGCATGGAATTTAGGTTTTATTGTATCATTTTTATGGCTGAAGTTCGAAACAGTGACATGTGGCACTCCGTACAATTTAGCTATATTGGACAGCGTATAATCTAGTCATTGTGGGAGATTGGACATAACTTTTTCTTGAAGAATCCAATCTTAGTCTAACTTGTGGGGTTGGAAATAAGACTTAGGTGGCTACCATAGGATGAAATTTCAAACCTTGGAGATCTAAAATTACAAAGATACAACAACTTCAATATTGAGCTCCTAAAAAACAAGAAAAATGTGTGCATTTTTTAAATTTTGCGTAACTTTTGCTTGAAAAATAAGTTTGAAGTGATTCAAAGGGAATATTGAGGCATAGATATCAGTATTTGGTTCTAAAATGTCCCAAACAAAATAATTTTACACCCACTAAGCCGTCATAAATCTCTACTATGACTCATGAAGAAGAAGAAGTGCAACATGATATATCAAAATTACAGGACCAAGTGGAACAAATTTCACTCTCACAAAGAGAAACCAAAGATGATATTAAATGGGACATGGATGGATTAAAAGGGGACATGGATGGCTTAAAAGGTGACATGGATGGTTTAAAGGCATGGAAGGTTTGAAGGAAGGTTTAACAAAGTTACTACAAGAAATATTTCCTAATGGAGAAAAGGTATTCCATGAAACTCATGAGGAGAACAAAAGGAATATGAATTATTATTTTAGAGACTCCAATGTGAGTTTAAGACCCACCACATCCCAAAGATATTTATGAATAAGTTTCATATCAAGGATTTGGTAACATGGATACTACAGATGAAGCAATATTTTGATCTCCATGATGTGCAACACACACAAAAAGTATGCATTGCATCTTTATATTTAGAACCCAATCAGATTGTATGGTATTGATGGATTTTTTCTCATAAAACACTTGTCAGTTGGTCAATTTTTACAAAGGAAATGATAACACATTATGGGGATACAAAGAGCAGCATCTTCTTTATCCAATTGATAAATCTCAAACAAAAGGGTTCAATGGCAGAGCACATTGTGGACTTATAAAAATTGAATATCAGGGTAACTAACATTCCAGAGGAGCATAGGATTGATGTCTTCATAGGTACTTTGAAGGATAACATCAAACATGAGGTTTTCCTTTGGAAACCTGATTCATTGGAGAAGGAATTCAAGGTGGTAAGAAACTTTGAAAGCAAAATTATGGCAACAAGGAAGTCTACCACTCACAACTATAAATATGGAAGTGTTAATGCTCCTAAACTTCCACAACCTACAAGGTTGATGCAAAAGAAATTAGAGGAAAAAATATCAAAATGGATTTGTTACAGTTGTGATAGAAAATACACCAAATTTCATAAGTGTGATGAGAATAAATTATTTTACATAGACTATGAAGAGGAGGAAGAAAAGGAACAAGAAACATCAAAAGAGGATATACACCAGAAACCAACCCAAGAGAAAGAATAAATGAATCTAACCATATCTTGTAATGCATTGGTAGGAATTACCACTCCTAAAACTCTCAAGATATAAGGATATATCAAGAAGAAAAAGGTAATATTGTTGATTTATTTAGGTAGTACCCATAATTTTATTCATTGTAAGATAGCCAAGGAATTGAGTTGCTTCCTATATCTAGTAGCAAAGTGTCAAGTGATGGTTGCAAATTGAGGAACTATAAATTTCTCTCAAAAGTGCCATAATATCAAGCTAACCATGGGGGGATATGTATTGAATAGTCCAATTTTTACATTCCAATGGGTGGTGTTGATGTTGTACTAGGAATCCAATGGTTACAATCTTTAGGGACAACATATTATAACTTTCAAGAACTTTTCTTGAAATTTTTTTTAGAAGGAAATGAAGTTGAATTAAGGGGTATCATAGGGAAACTAGTAAAGATAATTAGCTCTAATGGTATGACAAATATTTTGAAGAAAGAACAACAACGTGTAATTGCACAATTATGTTCACTAGAGGTTCAAACATTGAAATCATTTACTTCTCCAGATCTCAAAAAAGTCTTGGAAGATCATTCCAAGGTAATTGAGACTCCCAAAGGCCTCCCACCTATTCATGATCATGATCATGCTATTCATTTTATTCCAGGAATTGTTCCTCCAAACATCAGAACTTACAAATCTCCCTATGCCTAAAAGAGTGAAATTGAACGTATGGTTGCAGAAATGCTAGAGTATTCAAAGTTATTTCTCTGCTCTAGTAGCATTGGTGCATAAGAAGGATGGATCATGGCATATGTGTCAGGATTATAGGGAGCTCAAAAAGCTCACTATTAAAGATAAATTTCTCATATTTTCATTGATGAATTGTTCGATGAATTACATGGAGAAATTTACTTCACCAAGTTGGATATTTGTTCAGGATATCATCAAATTAGAACAAAGACTGAAGACATTCTAAAAATGACATTCAGAACTCATGAGTGTCATTATGAATTTTTTGGTCATGCCTATCGGCCTTACTAATGCACGTTCCAAATTTAAAGGTTTGATGAACTCCATTTTCAAACCCACCCTTAGAAAATTTGTGTTAGTATTTTTTGATGATATACTAATCTACAACAAGTCTTGCAAAGATCATGTTCAACATGTTGACAGGGTGCTGAAACTATTGGAGGAGAAATAATTATATGAAAAAACCTCCAAATGTTTCTGTGGACTACAGGAGGTGGAAAATTTGGGTCATATTATATCTCATGTGGGTGTTAAGGTAGATCCTAACAAATTAAAGCCATTAAGGACTATAAAATCCACACAACCATAAAGTATCTTCAAGGATTTCTCGGGTTGATAGGGATTATGGGAGAATACTAGCACCTATAACAACATTATATTTATGGTGGAATGTGATGCCTCACAAAATGGAATTGGTATTATTTTAATGCAATAAGGAAGAACCATTGTTTTTGAAAGTTCTCGAATCAAAGGAAAGTATTTACACAAACCTATTTATGAGAATGAAATGTTGGCAATACTACATACACTAAAGAAATGGAGACCTTACCTAATGGGAATACACTTCAAGGTAAAAACAGATCATGATAGTCTTCAATACGTTTTGGAACAAATATTGTCTTAAGAAAAGCAGCAAAAATGGGCCACAAAGATTTTGGGTTATGACTTTGAAATCATCTACAAAAAAAGGAAGCAAAATGTTGTTGCAGATGCACTCTCAAGGAAGGATGAGGAAGTGGAATCATTTCTTTGTGTCGTTTCTATTATCCAACCTAATTGGATAACCAAAGAAAGGGATGAATGGAAGAATGAAAAAGAGGTGTGGACACTCATTTAAAATTTACAACAAGATCCCAATACATCTGATCCATTTAGCTGGAGAAATTGTTCATTATGGTACAGAGATCGCTTATATCTGTGTGAGAATTCCCAACTCAATCAAAATATTCTTTTGCAATTACACACCTCCCCCTTAGGAGGGAACTCAAGATTTTTAAAAACGTACCACAGGGTCAAGAAGGAATGTTTTGGGATGGCCTTAATTTTGATATTTAGAAGTTTGTGGCAGAATGTTTAGTTTTCCAGCAAAACAAAGTTCAGACAATTAAGGCCCCATGTCTGTTACAACATTTGGTCATTCCAATTCAATGTTGGGAGGAGGTCTCAATGGATTTTATCATAGGTTTACCCAAGTCTAAAGGAAAGAGTGTCATCATGGTGGTAGTTTATAGATTTACTGAGTATACACACTTTTGTGTATTATCTCATCCTTTTAAAGCCAGTACAGTTGCTACTGAAATTATGGAAACAATTCAAAAGTTACATGGAAACCCAAAGATTATTGTAAGTGAAAAAGATCCAATTTTCACTAGAAATTTTTGGACGGAATTATTTTCTTGTCTTGGAACTCAATTAGCTCATAGCTCATCTTATCATCCTCAATCTGATGGGAAAACTGAGATAGTGAACAAATGTTTCGAAGGATATCTTCGTTTATTTGTATCTGATAAACAAACACAATGGGTCAAGTGACTACCTCTAGCTACATTGTGGTATAACACTTAATTCCATACTGCGCCAATAATGACCCCATTTATGGCACCCGTTTTCCATGTTTCATGCTTAAACAAGGCTACCAATGACAAGCTCCCAATTCAGACAGTGTTTTCAAAACTTGATGAAGAAGGAAAAATCATATCAGAATCAAACGTAACATTGTGTAATCCATAGTCATGCACCCGGAGACTGATGTAAAAAGGAGCTACATCACTATCTTGAGGCTGACCTTCCAATGCTGGACCAAAAATCAACTCAGGTCTATCATCCTCCACGTTCACCATATCAGATGATGGATCTATATTCAAAATCTTAGACACCTGACCCTTGTAGTTGTTGTTCTTCATCAACTCAATCAAATGAATAGATACTTTTAACTTAGCAATTTCATTTTCTAAGTTAAAAACTGAATTTTTCTCTACCTCTTTCACCAAAACATCCTTCTTTTTAGTTTTCTCCTTTGATAAACTTGGCTGATTGGATCTTTCATTTGTTGATGGCGTTTTGTTGATGATAGGATCAGTTGTCTCTTTTCCCTTTTTCTGCACAATGGGAGGATCATTCTTTAGCACTGTTGTCTCCTTCCTTCTCTGAATTGGATTTATGGGCACATCTCTACTTCTGAGTGAATATTGTCACTGCTAGGCTAACAAAGCATTCATGTATCCTCTTTGATATTCATCAGATTCCTCCTCAAGAACTGTTTCATTTGCCATGATGAAATTTTCGTCCCTTTGTATAGCTGAATTCTTGGAATATTCCTCATCTTCAGTGATAAAAATTGGCATATCATCGGGTGTAAAGAAATGATTCTCTTCTCCAAATACGTTCTCCTCATCATCTGATTCTAGACCATGTACAAAATTCTGCTGTAAGGGTGTCTTCACCTACTGCTGTGCTGCTTGGTCTTGTGCTTGCTGCTCTCTTTGCTTGATTCTAAATTGTGGTTGTTACTGACCACGAAAGTTGGGATTTTTGACTTGTGGTTTAGGCTTCTCAATTTTCAATCTGTCAAACATCTTCTCCATCTTCCGGAGCACTTGATTCGAAGTGGAACCCTCTTCCTTTATTGTTACCATCTTTTCAGCCTTTGTTCTAGCTCTCTTGGCAAGAAGATTTGCTTCAACGCTGACTGCAATTTTCTGCATGTCTTCCAAAGTGGCCAGATCTCTTTCTCTTAATTTATAGGCCATATCAGGATCGAAACCATTTGGAAACTTAATCAAAGCCAGTCCCATGGGTGCCTTTATATGATCAGGAATTGCATTGTAAAAAGAATAGAATCTAATACAATAATCTTGAACAGACTCACCAACATTTCGCTTGATGTTCTCATATTTGGAAAGGATCTAAAGAGGACTTTTCTTCACTTCCCAGTGATCCAAGAATTGTCTCTAAATATTAGTCAATGTAGTGATACTTGCAACCGACAAAGCTCTAAACCAATTCCTCACTTCACCACCAAAGGTTTGTACAAACAGTCTCATTGTCACATTTTCTGCATCAATCTCATGAAGGTCGAAGAAATCTGTCATCCTATCCACATATTGCTGAGCTATAACACCATGGGGAGTGTCATCAAACAGTGGAATTTTTCTTTGATAATCGGCGGGCATATCATCCAAATTTTGAGGTAGCACAAGGGGTGCAAATTGAGCAGCCATTGCTCTTGGTGGATTTGCAAGTGGTCTTGGGGATGTTGGGGGAGTGGGTGTAGCTGATGTATGGGGTGTATGAGGTGGGGATGGTGGTGAAGAAATTTTGGATGTTTGAGGAGTAGAAGGAGTGGACGGAGGTGAAACCACTGCAGATTTTTTATCAGAGATAGAAGGTTGCACGGGAATGGTGGGAATGAAGGGCGTTTCGGTGGGAATTTCGGAGCTAGATGCAATCGCGGAGGACCCAAGGGTTGTAGATGCAGACTTTGATAAATCAACAATGTTTGAAGCCACAATTGAATTTTGGAGTCGTTTCAAGATATAATCGTCAATTGATTTATTAGCCTTTTTAGTTTCAAGATCTTTAACAAACTCTGGATTTAGGACAGTAGAACCAACAACACTTTCTGATTTGGTCTCAAACACTAACAGATCAAAATGCTCGTCAAACTTAAGATCTTCAAGATACTCAAAAACCACAAGACATGAATAAGATCAAAACACCGGAATTACAAAACTCTCTTGGCAAAGGATTCTCAGAATGAGATTAGGATTTTTGTAAACAGGAGGTGGATCAGGATCCGGATTTGCTCTAGTATATCTTCTGGAAGCCAGTGTGTTATTATTTCCAAGAAATCAAATGGACATTATCAACTTGTTCAACCTATCAAATTCTAAACTTATAATCCAAAAGCTTAGAATTATCAGATGTACTAGGGAAATTTGCAAGTTAGATATTCCGTTTATAAGACTGGACCAGAGATTGACTGAAGTAGCTTTTATCTATTTGCGCTAATGCAAAGAAAAAGCGTTTTGAAGGCTACCTGCCTAATCTTCAGACTCCATATGTAGTTTATAAAATGAAGTACACTAAAAAATAAACAATTTCTTCCCCAGTGGAGTCGCCACTATGTTAGTGCCTAAATCTACCTCAAGCTGAGAAAGGCAGGATCTAGGGTAACATCAAACCACGCTTAACCTGGTAGCTAGCCCTACCAGGTCGGGAGAGGGCTCTCTCCCTGTTAATATTAGAAAATATGGCCAATAAAGCTTGAGATGACTAATGTAATGACTGATTTTAGGCTAGGTATGTGTGCAAAAGAGTTTGATTGAATTTAATGATGTTTTTTTTGGCTCAGAGGGAAAGGCAGATTTAGGTCTGGGGAATGAGGCTCAGTTTTGCAGAGATCTCTATGGGGCAAGGTAGGCAACTGATTTGACACTTAAAATTGAATGAAATGGAGAGATTTTGACAGGTGAGGAGTTGAAGAGGGCAAGAAAACCTCAGGGATCCTCTTCAAACAACTGAAAACATCAAGAACTAAGAAAACCCTAGGTAGAGCACTGCAATTTCATTGGATTCTACCTATATCCTTGTTTGTTTTAGTTAAGAAGAAACAAGATAGATAATGGCATACATAAAACATAAGTGAACTCACAATTACAGAAGAAAGCACAATACCAAAGATAGATGCCACATGAATCCCAAAGAGTGTTGCAAACCCTGGTCTATTCCTTAGCCAAAACCGCTGATATGAGTATACAATGAAGCTCCAAGCTTTCACAAAAGTTCAACCCTGCTAATGACTGAAAAATCACAAGATATAGACAAACCATAACTCATTCTAGCCTTTAGGGGTTGAGCTCATAAGTTTAGGAGCTGTTCCAACTAATTCTAAACTGAGAACCAAAAATTAGGCAGTGGAACAACTTGCCTCTAGAAACTAGGGAACTAATTCATTCAGTTGCAAACTACTTTTTGATAGATGAATCTACCTCGATGAGTGAAAATTTGACATAATTACACCAAGATCCATAAATTTACAATAAATTACATCATAAGTTTGACATTAATAAGGAGAAAAGTCAAATTGTCAAGTAACTAGGCGAAAAACAGAGTATACTTGGTCAAATTGAACAAAATTTCCCCAATGCGTCGCGATGATTTCCCTATGCGTAGCACCTATTTGCAGCCACTGTTGGAGGCTTTCCCGGTGTCAAAATTTGCTCCAAGTGTGCTTGTTGGAAAGGTCTACCTGTCTACGTTCCAAAACAAGTGGAAGTTTTGAATTTAACCTCCATTTGCCCCTCCAAAATGGAGTTTTCCCAACATTGCTTCCTATGTGTCCAAATAGAGGCAGAAAGGTCAATTTTAGGGTGTTTTTGACATTTTTGGGGGCTCAACGCCTGTCAAAATTTCTTGGCCATTGGTAGGCATGCATATTTTTCTAAGAAAAATCCAAAAATGCTGATTTTTCCTCATTTGGAGGCCTCCATCAAAAGCGAGCGACAAGTGGCGTGGCGCATTGGGCAGAAAATTCTGTGTTTTAGCCCAAAAATTCCAAAAATACAAAAAGTGCCCCACATTTTTTGCAATTTTGGCTGAATGTTCTCCATCAAGTGCTATGTTGGGCCAAGGAAGCCTCGACCAATATCTGAAGTCTATCTTGCTCCTTTCACCTTCTCGATGCCTTCTTCAACTTGGCCTTCAAATTCCTGATTCTTGCCTTACAACTTTTATTTCTCGCCATGTAATGGTAGGCCATATGCCTCAACATTGTTTCCTCCCTATTAGCCTTCTCTAGCAATGTTTCTACGTGTATTTTCACTCTCTTAATCCATGATTCTTGGTCGGCATTGATTTCTTGCTCAAGTGATCTGAGCTTCACTTTCCTCTTCTTAGCAGCTTGGTAGTTTTCTCGTATGTTTTGCAACTCCATAATAATTTGTTGGTCCTCTACCTACTTGTTTCTTTGCTCCAGGTAATTTATTATCCACTTAACTCTTTCTATGTTGAGGGACAAAGCATTGATGTGCGCCTGTTGCTCTTGGATGACCTCCTTGAGCTTTGAGCTTTGTGGGCCCAAATCAATGTCATCATCCTGAATGAGAATGAAATCGGTCTCCTGCTCACCTGAAGGCCCCTCATCATGTAATGGCCTCTTTCCCTTGTCCTGAACTTGCTGTGCTTATGAAGGAAGTGAGACCCCTTCCACCCTGGGTGGAGAGAATACTCGCTTTGCTGCTGCAAACAACCGTCTAGTGTCCTTTTGATAGGTGAAAAACACTAGCACATTAGCGATCTGTGTCTCATGACCCTCCTGCTGATGTAAAGGTCCACATGTCTCATGAAAAGCCTCTGGAGGTACCTAAGGAGCTATGAAGAACTCATGAGAAATGAAATCCTCCCATGAGATGCCCTGCAAACTGAGCTGATGCATGACCACAATTATAATGAGTGCAAAATGATATATACTGTTAAACTGCTGCTGAGGAGTCTTTTGTTGTACTAGGGTGGTCATTTTCTCAATATTTCATCACATGAAGGGAGATTCATCATTCTCACCGTGGTAAAGTGCATCAAAAATCTGATATGATAGGCATATAGGCGAGAAAACCAGCCCTCACAGTTGAAATACTTCATTATGAATTTCATCAAGGGAACATATGTGTCTTTCAGGTACCGAAAGGGAAAAAATCTGTAGAGTTGTCTCA
Organism: Pinus taeda; assembly: GCA_000404065.3. Taxonomy (NCBI): domain Eukaryota; kingdom Viridiplantae; phylum Streptophyta; class Pinopsida; order Pinales; family Pinaceae; genus Pinus; species Pinus taeda. Next base: position 103,692 of record APFE031366016.1, read on the forward strand.
AATAACCGAGATTGATGTATGGCTCATAATGTTCCCTGTCAATTTGTTGCCTTTTATTCCACTACTCTCTGACATTAGGAATGTTGGTTGCTAGAGAAATAGACTCTAGTGTTAAGGTGAATGTCACGCCAGCTAGAATGGTTTGGCCATTATGTAGATGAAGCACAAACAACCGGGCCAACTCATGATGATATTAGACTCTAGCAACCATCTCACATAACTGATAACATGATTGGTGTTGGAAGCATGTGATAGCAAGAGGGCATGCATGTAGCTCGGCAAGTGAAGTAGGCTCCTCTCATATATGTTTACCACCCTTGTGAGGTCTCCTTGGTGCATGTATTTCTGTAGGAGAGTCACTGTGTGTCTCTTCATCTCAGTCATACAAAGGATCAGACTCCATGTTTGCTAGTGTGTGAGTTTTCTTGATGAGTATGAAGATTTTTATGGTGTTTTTAGTTTTTAGCCACCAAGGGTAAGAATGTATGAGGGACTGTGGAGGGAGAGGGTATGAGGGGTTTTGGTAATGTTATGACAGGTTTTTTGGGAAATAGGGGGTTAGGGAATAGTATGTAAGCTTAGGGACGACAATTAGGGTTTGGGGATTTTGTAGTTTAGGATTTGGGAAAATGGGAATTGGGGATAGGGGTGAATGATTTATTCGGAATAAGGGAGTTAGAGAATGAGTGGATGAACTGGAAAATAAATGGAGGCGTCAAAGAGTAAGGGATGGGTGGGGTGGACTTGGCAGCAAAATCACAAATGCAAACCCTAGGCAATTGTTTTTTGAGAAATTGCAAAGAGGTAGGATTTTAGTTTTTTCACACTAAACCACCATAAATTCTTAAGAAAAACTCTTTCACTAGCAAGGAAAAGGGCTTGACTTACTTGCACACCATAAGATTGAGCAATTTTGGAAATTTGAGGGAGTTTATGATGAAATCGGGCTTGGCAGCTCTATGCCCACGCCACAAACCCAACGATAGTAGAGTTTTAACACTGTGGAGGGCGACCCAATGCACCACGCCACTTGTATGCGCTGCACCTCCGAGATTGAGACCCTTTGCTGCGATTTTGCTTCCTTTCTCCAACACGACCTTCACTTTGCTCAATATTTCTTCTTTCAATGCCAATGAGCTTTTTGAATTGTAAAAATGATTTATATACAAGAGATTTTGATTTTTCATTCATAAAACCCACCTTTATAATGTTTGCAATGTGACTTACTTTTTCAACTCTGTTTTTTGGGCAATTTACTTTATTTGTGCCTTTGATGAACTGAATGACTTGATTTTATGTTTTCCTTCTAGGGGATGGAGCTACTGAAGCTTGGAAAGGTGACCAGGGTTGCCACTGAAGTGATTTACATAGAAGAGAACTTAAATTGCATGAATTTATACAACAAAAACCTAAAATACTATGTTTTTCCTCAAAACAGCATTTTGAGGAAAAATACATTTATGAGCAAGTGATTATGAAATTTATTGGTACTGGAACTTTATTCAACCTCCTCATGCACCTGCTGACCGTTATTGGACATTTTGAAGACCTTTTTGATGAAACCCTAGACCTAAAGAAACTGAAACCCTAGAAATGCTTCTTGCAAATTTAAAGACAAAAAGTAACTACATATGATCTTGATGAATGGAAATGGGCCAGCAGGTAAAGGACGTGAGGGAAAATGTACAACAAGCCACTACCATCAGATGATCCATGCTCATAATGGAATGCAGCTGACTGAGCTAGACACCTAATATGCAATGCAACTAAATAATTTGATCTCTGACGGAGGGATGAAGATATCGACACTAACAAGAACAAACCCTCACAATTTTGATCAGATTTTTGTTATTCAACCAACTCACAAAATAGAATAAAAGATAGATCAACATCTTAAAAATCAGCCTCTTCGAGGGGGAAACCTCCTTTACATTACATAAATGAAAAATTCTTGGATAATACAAATGATAAGACCTCCTTGGTATATATATGATTCTAAGGGGTCATAATATAATCAGAGTCTCCATAACAATAATAATGTAAGGGCACAACAATAACAATAGTGGGCTTCTATGGGGCACACAAATAACAACATGGGGGATATCTTGGCACAATAATAACAATAAGGGGTACACTAAAAATAACAATGAGAAGAATACACTAGTATTACAAGGACCTAACATGCCCCTCTCCTTCAAAACATTGTTGACCTCAATGCTTGAGTAGTTCTGGATGCTTCTGTATAAAATTCTCATCCTTCGATGTTGAATATTGAGCGAGTAAGTTCTTACACTTAATGTGATATTTTGAAATTGTTTGATTATGTGGATGTCGATTTCTTGTTTCTGTGACTGCTTCAAGCTCAACACTGAAGCATCACCCTGACTTCATAACATCATCCTCTGCGTTGCTGATGTCTGACATGTTGTCCACCAACTATTGCGATGTTGATGCAATTGTACTACTACTGACACTGCCACTGTCAACACTGCATCCGTACTACAAGTCCCTCTGAATTTCTGCATCCGTGTTGTTGCTGGCATTGCCACTGCCAACTACCCCTACACTGCAAACTGCTCCTATAACTGCATCATCAATGGAAAAGCATCCCAAATTACTGAACTGGTGTACAGCATAGATGCATCTCGATGTTAGTGGATGACGCAGGGAAGGATAGAGCAGCGCAGAGCCACGCAGAATGACACAGGGCTGACGTAGTAAGGAAAAGAAGTCCTCCGAGGGGTCAGAAAGTCTCAGGTGTTTTCTCCCAGCGTCTATGCAATATTTTTCTCTGAAAGCGATTGTTGCTGAAGTTTAATAAAACTATGCATCGATTTTCCCACATTGGGTTTTTCTGGGGACAATTGTCCAAAAATTGTGTTGATGTGTTTGATTCTTGTGCATATATTTGTTTCTGTGTAATGGTGTGATATCTGTAGTAGAATTTATTTTAATATTTACTGAAGGAATTTCATAAATAATTTATTGAGAAATAAGTAGGTAAAATAAATCAGTTGTTGCAGTAATAGAATTTCTATTTAGAAATCTTCACACAATCATGGATTTCATAATGCTCCAGGGGGCCTTAGGAACTAGGGTGATGACCATAATGATGGGGGTAGCACTCATGATGCCTTTTGCCTGCATGCTAAATTTGTATGTCCTGGCCAACTTTTGCATTTTATGGTACATTTCCTGTTGAGAGTAGAAAAATTATGCTTTTTACTTTCTTTTTAGCTACATGAACCTCTAAGGCACCGTTGCAGGCCTGACCCAAAGTGTGGACAAGGGGATGGGGAAGGCTAACTCCTTGTGGACCAAATGGACAAATGTGGACTCAGATGGGTAATATGTGAAAAAGGGTTGTAATGAGTGGAGGGGAGTGATGTATGTGGTGTCGGGAAGCAGGAAGTGGGACCACACAACCAAAATCGAGATTTCCCATGTAATGCCCACTCCTAATCTAGTAGCCAATAAAGGAGATCCCACGAGACTAGGATACAAGGTTAACCACCTAATTGGACAAGGGGGAAAAAGCACAAACCAAACACACTCTTTCCGCCGAATCTCCCCACTAATCCATGTCAAGAACTGTCCATGATAAATAAGCAAAGATACCCAACTACATAATGAAAGGCCATACCTTCAGGGTTGGAAGGCCCACCTTCAAACATACGATCATAGCAGATGGGAAATGATCCATAATGGTTGGCTCAAGTAGCAAAGATGGTGGCACATTGAGTTATCTGGTGGCTGCAAGGGACTACTGGTTGCCAACTAAGGGCAGACCTAGTGACAAGTACCATCTAGCTACCCTTTGTGTCATGCTAGCGACCTCTAGGTGGTTGATGTAGATTGTCATTGATGTCAATATGGAAATATTCTAGATAATAAATAATGATGTGAAGCCAAGCAGAGCAAATCCATGAAACAACAAGAATAGGAAGAGCTCATTGGAAGCCATCAAAAAAGAGTTATCAGAAGAAGAGATATCAGAGCAGGGAAGGAGCCTGTCATAATCTCATGCCTAAGGCCATTATGGAGAAATTGGGATTGGACATCACTAGAAAGTATCATGACCTTTACTCTTTTGATTATGGCAGAGTAAGGTGCATTGGTCTTATCAAAGATTTGGTGGTCAGTTTAGATCAGATTCCGGCTAAAAATGTTTTGATGGATGTGGTTGTGGCAGATATACCTCCTAGATTTGGCATGCTTCTTTCCAGATCTTGGGGAGCAAAGATTAAAGGGACAATGCAGCTTGACTTCTCCTATGCTACTATTCCCGTGTTCAGTCAAATGAGGAAATTATACGAGGAACAAAAGATGAAGTACATGATTACTAGCAAGGAGAAACCGGTAAATCATCCAATCAACTATGTACATACTGATTTAAAATCATTTATTTTGTATTCAGATAGCTTTAATGATGTAAATAGCCAAGTAGTTGAAGTAGAATACATTCCCGAGATCACTGAAAATTTCAGAGAGGTCTTAAAGTAAGAAAGACAAAGACTTCATAGTACCGCTGAGCAATCAGCCTTGTGACAGCAACAACATATTGATAGACAACAAATAGAGTTTCAGCATTTGGAAGAGGATGAAACAGGCCTGTGGAGCATGGATTTTGATGGCACGGTAGGAAGGGAAGGTGTTGGAATTGTCATTTGGATACGCAGCCTTGTTTTCGCCCCAAACAAAGTGCCAATCAATGTAAGGGTCTGTTCTTATAAACTAGCTTTTGACTGTTCAAATAATGAGGCTGAATATGAGGCTTTAATTGCTGGTTTAAAAAATCTTAGAAAGTTAAATGCTAAAAGGATCTTAGTGTATGGCGACTCTGAGTTGGTTATCAAGCAAGTGAAAGGGGAATACCAAGCTAAGCATCCTCGAATGCCGGCTTACCAAAATGCGGTATTAGATATCTTGAGAGTATTTTCAGAGTACACTTTGACATGTGTCCCTCATGTTCAGAATGTCATTGCATATTCACTTGAAACAGCAGCAAGTAATTTGAAAAGTCTGATGAATTCAAACAACAAGTTTGAGATTCACATGAAACATCGCCCAGCTATCCCCTAAAATCAAAGGTATTGGAAAGTGTTCCAAGATGATGAAGAGATCGATGAATTTCTACAAAATGAAGGTAAATTCAAAAACACTTCTATTGATGTGGAGTATGATAATGGTGAGGCAGATATAGAAGTCAATTAGATGGAAGTTTTGCAGCTGAAGCACAACGTCATTCCTAAAGTTCTAATACCTTTAGAGGAGTTGTTTGATCAGGATGATGTGGCCCGAAAACCGAGTTTGTTGCCAACCGAGAAAGGAGTTGAAGATGTGAACATTGGATTAGCTGAAAATCCTAAAATGGTGAAGTTATCAAAGGCATTGCCTCCACAGGTAAAAGCAAAGTATACGAATTTACTATCTTCTTTTGCTGATGTATTTGCCTAGGATTATTCAGATTTGAAGGCATATGACACAAGCATAATTCAGTATATCATCCTGATCAAGCCAAATCAAAAGCCTTTTCGTCAGAATCTAAGAAGAATAAATCCAAAGCTGTTGCCCTCAATTGAGAAGGAAGTGAATCGGTTGTACAAAGTTGGTATCATTGTCCCCATAAGATTTTCAGATTGGATTTCTAATTTGGTGCCCGTGTGCAAGAAAACAGGTGAGATTCAGTTATGTATTGATTTTATAAATTTGAATAAAGTATCTTTGAAGGACAACTATCCATTGCCTAAGATGGATCACATACTTTAAAGAGTAGTTGGAGCATCTCACATGTCACTAATCAATGGGTATTCGGGTTATAACCAAATTCTGGTCCATGAGGATGATAGATACAAAATAGTGTTCACCACTCCATGGGGAACTTTTCACTATGCAAAGATGCCTTTCAGATTGAAAACTTATGGTGCAACCTTTCAGCGGGCGATGGATATCGCATTTGCTAACGAAAAAGATGTTTTTCTCGTTGTTTATCTTGATGATTTGACAGTTTTATTTAATTCAGATGAAGAGCACCTTTATCATTTGAAGATTGTATTTCAGCGATGTAGGAAGTATGGTATATTTCTCAATCCAAAGAAGAGTTTGTTTGCCATGGATGAAGGCAAGCTTCTCGGTCATATTATATCAAAGGAAGGCATCCGCATCGATCAAGCTCGGGTAGAAGCCATTCAAAATATTGATTTTCCACGAAGTAAGAAGGAAATCCAATCGTTCAATGGTAAGATGAATTTCTTGCATCGCTTTGTGCCCAATCTTGCAGAACATTTAAGGGAAATCAAAAACATGCTCAAAAAAGATAGTGTAGTGAAGTGGACCGAGGAAGAAATTAAGTCTTTCAATTTGGTAAAATTGGCCCTTTCTTCAGCTCCGGTTTTGATCAGCCCAGACTATACTCAGGATTTCATTTTGTTTTCATTTGCCTCGGATCATACTATGGTAGCAGTCTTGATGCAAAAAAGAGACCAGCTTGAGAAACCAATTGAATTTTTCAGCAGAACCATAAGGGATGTAGCATTAAAGTACAACATTATTGAAAAGCAAGCTCTCGCTTTGGTAAAGGCATTGAAAGATTTTCAGGTTTATATTCTGCTTTCTCACATCCTTGCTTATGTCCCTAATGCTACTGTTAAAGATGTCTTAGTGCAAACAGATCCAGAGGGGAGAAGAGGCAAATGGATTGCTGCCTTGTTGGAATATGACATGGACATCAAACCGACAAAGCTCATCAAAGGACAGGGGCTGGCTAAACTAATGGCTGAGTCAAATTTTCATGCCTTGGACATTAATCTCATTACTGCTATGTCCGAGGAAGAAGAAGAGATTCTTCCTGCTCAAGTATCAGAAATTTTTCTTATTTCTCCTTGGTATTCAGACATTGTTTATGTACTCCAAAATCTATCGTCACCACCTGGAATGGCTAAGAACAAAAGTAGAACCCTGAAATTGAAGGTTTCCAAGTTTTGTATCATGAATAATGCACTCTATTGGAAAGATCCCAGTGGTGTCTTGCTCAATTGTTTGGTTGAAGAAGAGGCAAAACATGTTATGGAAGACTTTCACAAGGGAGATTGTGAAGGCCATGTTTTCTGGAAGACAACAGCCAATAAAATTTTGAGAGCAGGATATTATTGGCCAACTCTTTCTGCTGATGTTTACAAAACAATAGCAAGCTGCCACGAATGTTAGATTTTTCAAGGTAGGAGGATATTGCAACCTTTACCACTCAAGCCCATTGAAATAAGTGCTCCATTTCAGCAGTGGGGTTTGGATTTTTTTGGCGAGATCCATCCTTCTCCTTCAACGTAGCACAAATGGATCCTCATAGCGATGAATTATTTCACCAAATGGATTGAGGCGATTCCCACAAGGCAGGCCACTAATTTGGTAATCATTTCATTTCTTGAAAACAACATTTTGTCTCGTTTTGGCTGTCCAAATAAGCTAATCACTAACAATGCAGTAGCCTTTAAATCTAAAAGAATGATTGATTTTTATCATAAATATCAAATCACTTTGGGGCACTCAACTGCCTATTACCCACAAGGCAATGGATCGGTCGAATCCTCAAATAAATCTTTGGTCAACATTATCAAAAAGATGTTGGAAACGAACAAAAAAAGTTGGCACAAAAAGCTGGTCAATGCACTTTGGGGAGATAGAGTAAGTCAAAATAAATCTATTGGCATGTCTCCTTTTGAGCTCGTGTATGGTGTGGACACAGTCTTTCTGACCTCCCTTGTAGTCCCGGTGGTTAAGCTCCTACAAGAAGCGGGTAGCGAAGATGATCATTTGCAGCGGAGAATCAATCAAATGATTCATTTGCACCAAACTATAGGGGAGGTATTTAAGAACACTTTCAAGTTGCAAGAGAGAATCAAGAAGATATATGATCGAAAGGCAAAGGCAGAGAAGTTTCAAATAGAAGACATAGTGTTGAAATGGGATGCAAGGAATGAAGAAAAAGGTAAGCATGGCAACTTTGAAAATCTTTGGAAAGGACATTTCAATATTGGTGCATATTGGGGCCAAAACGCTTTCCTTTTGCAAGAAATGAATGGTGAAGACTATCCCGGTGGGCCAGTCAATGGTTGGCTACTCAAACGGTACTATTTGTGAAAGTGTATTTTGCTGTCATATGTGCCATTGTACATACAGGTTTGTTTAAATTCCATTGCAAGTGTGTATTGTTTTCATTCTTTCAGTTTGGGGCTCGAGGTGAAGGCTATAAAACTGAGGTTTGATTCCAGTTTTGGTTTGGTTTGTTTGAGTCAGGTCTTTTAGTCGATTTCAGTCTTGAAATTGAGTCAGTTTTGTGTCACATTTCAGTCCTGAAATTGACTCAAGATTTTGGTTTTGGTTTGTCGAAGTTATTGACTCCATAACCCAATGGACGAAGGCACTGCTTGCTTTCCCGGATATCTGTAGTTCTTGGCACCTCTAGGAGCTACCATCCCCATTGGAGCCAATGTTAGTGTCAGTATCTTCATCCCTCCATTAGAGATCAAATTCTCTTGTTGCATTGCATATTAGGTGTCTCGCTCAGTCAGCTGCATTCCATTAGGAGCATGGATCACCTGATGGTAGTGGCTTGTTGTACATTTTCCCTCATTTCCTTTACCTGTTGGACCATTTCCATTCATCAAGATCATCTGCAGTTACTTGTTGTCTTTAAATTTGCAAGAGTCATTTCTATGGTTTCAGTTTCATTAAGTCTAGGGTTTCATCAAAAAGGTCTTCAAAATGTTCAATAACAGTCAGCAGACACTTGAGGAGGTCGAATAAAGTTCCAGTACCAATAAATTTCATAATCACTTGCTCATAAATGTATTTTTCCTCAAAACAAAACATAGTATTTTAGGTTTTTGTTGTATAAATTCATGTAATTTCAGTTCTCTTCTATGTAAATCACTTCAGTGGCAACCCTAGTCACCTTGCCAAGCTTCAGTAGCTCCATCCCCTGCAAGGCAAACATAAAATCAAGTCATTCAGATCATCAAAGGCACAAATGAAGTAAACTGCCCAAAAAACAGAGTTGAAAAATTAAGTCACATTGCAAACATTATAAAAGTGGGTTTTATGAATGAAAAATCAAAATATCTTGTATATAAATCATTTTTTATAATTCAAAAAGCTCATTGGCATTCAAAGAAGAAAGATTGAGCAAAGTGAAGGTCGTGTTGGAGAAAGGAAGCAAAATCGTAGCAAAGGGTCTTAGTTTCGGAGGTGTGGCACATTGGGCTGCCCTCCACAGTGTTAAAACTATACTGGCACAGCGCATCCAGGAGGCACGGTGCGTTGGGTTTATGGCGTGGCGCATAGAGATGCCAAGCCTGATTTCATCATAAAATCCCTCAAATTTCCAAAATTGCTCAATCTTATCATGTGCGAGTAAGTTAAGCCCTTTTCCTTGCTAGTGAAAGAGTTTTTCTTAAGAATTTATGGCGGTTTAGTGTAAAAAGACTCAAACCCTACCTCTTTGCAATTTCTCAAAAAATAATTGCCTAGGGTTTGCATTTGTGATTTTGTTGCCAGGTCCACCCCACCCATCCCTTACTCTTTGACTCCTCCATTTATTTTCTAGTTCATCCACTCATTCCCTAACTCCCTTATTCCTAAAAAATCATTCACCCCTATCCCCAATTCCCATTTTCCCAAATCCTAAACTACAAAATCCCGAAACCCTAATTGTTGTCCCTAAGCTTACATACTATTCCCTAACCCCCTATTTCCCAAAAAACCTGTCATAACATTACCAAAACGCCTCATACCCTCTCCCTCCACAGTCACTCATACATTCTTACCCTTGGCGGCTTAAAACTAAAAACACCATAAAAATCTTCATACTCATCAAGAAAACTCACACACTAGCAAACATGGAGTCTAATCCTTCCTATGACCGAGATGAAGAGACACACAGTGACTCTCCTACAGAAATACATGCACCAAGGAGACCTCACAAGGATGCTAAACATATATGAGAGGAGCCTACTTCACTTGCCGAGCTACAGGCCTGCCCTCTTGCTATCACATGCTTCCAACACCAATCATGTTATCAGTTCTGTGAGATGGTTGCTAGAGTCTAATATCATCATGAGTTGGCCCGATTGTTTGTGCTTCATCTACATAATGGCCAAACCACTCTAGCTGGCGTGACATTCACCTTAACACTAGAGTCTATTTCTCTAGCAACCGGCATTCCTAATGTCAGAGAGTAGTGGAATAAAAGGCAACAAATTGACAGGGAACATTATGAGCCATACATCAAGCCCGGTTATTTGAGACAAATCTGTAGAGTTTTTCCCTTTCAGTACCTGAAAGACACATATGCTCCCTTGATGAAACTCATAATGAAGTATTTCAACTGTGAGGGCCGGTTTTCTCGCCTATTTGCCTACCATATCAGATTTTTGATGCACTTTACCACGGTGAGAATGATGAATCTCCCTTACTTCATGTGCCGAAATATTGAGAAAATGACCACCCTAGTACAACAAAAGACTCCTCAGTAGCAGTTTAACAGTATATATCATTTTGCACTCATTAAAATTGTGGTCATGCATCAGCTCGGTTTGCAAGGCATCTCATGGGAGGATTTCATTTCTCATGAGTTCTTCACAGCTCCTCAGGTACCTCTAGAGGCTTTTCATGAGATAGGTGGACCTTCACATCAACAGGAGGGTCATGAGACATAGACCGCTAGTGTGTCGATGTTTGTCACCTATCAAAAGGGCACTAAACGGTTGTTTGCAGCAACAAAGCGATTATTATCTCCACCCGGGGTGGAAGGGGTCTCGCTTCCTTCATCAGCACAGCAGGTTCAGGACAAGGGCAAGAGGCCAATATATGATGAGGGGCCTTCAGGTGAGAAGGAGACCAATTTCATTCTCATTCAGGATGATGACACTGATTTGAGCCCACAAAGCTCAAAGCTCAAGAAGGTCATCCAAGAGCAACAGGCGGACATCAATGCTTTGCCCCTCAACTTAGAAAGAGCTAAGTGGATAATAAATTACCTGGAGCAAAGAAACAAGTAGCTAGAGGACCAAAAAACTATTATGGAGTTCCAAAACATATGAGAAAACCGCCAAGCTGCCAAGAAGAGGAAAGTGAAGCTCACATCACTTGAGCAAGAAATCAATGTTGACCGAGAATCATGGCTTGAGAGAGTAAAAATCAACTTATAAAGGTTGCTAGAGAAGGCTAATAGGGAGAAAACAATGTTGAGGCATATGGCCTACCATTACATGGCGATAAATAAAATTTGTAAGGCAAGAATCAGGAATTTGAAGGCCAAGTTGAAGAAGGCATCGAGGAGGCGAAAGGAGTAGGATAGACTTTAGATATTGGCTGAGGCTTCCTTGGCCCAACATAGCACTTGATGGAGAACACTCAGCCCAAACTGCAAAAAATTTGGGGCACTTTTTGCATTTTTGGAATTTTTGGGCTAAAACACAGAATTTTCTGCCCAATGCGCCGCGCCACCTAGTGCTCGCTTTTGATAGAGGCCTCCAAATGAGGAAAACTCATCATTTTTGGATTTTTCTTGGAAAAATATGCATGCCTACCAATGGCCAAGAAATTTTGACAGGCTTTGAGCCCCAAAAAAGTTCAAAAACACCCTAAAAATGACCTTTCTGCCTCTATTTGGACACACAGGAAGTATTGTTCGGAAAATTCAATTTTGGAGGGGCAAATGGAGGTAAAATTCAAAAACTTCACTTTTTCTAGAAATTAGATAGGCAAACCTTTCCAACAAGCACACTTGGAGAAAATTTGGACATCGGAAGGCCTCCAAAAGTGGCTACAAACAGGTGCTACGCATAGGGAAATCAGCGCGGTGCATTGGGGAAATTTTGCTCAGTTTGACCAAGTATACTCTGTTTTTCGCCTAGTTACTTGACAGTCTGACTTTTCTCCTTCTTAATGTCAAACTTATGATGTAATTTAATGTAAATTGATGGATCTTGATGTAATTATTTCAAATTTTCACTCATGGAGGTACATTCATCTATCAAAAATTAGTTTTCAACTGAATGAATCAGTTCCCTAGTTCCTAGAGGCAAATTGTTCCACTACCTAATTTTTGGTTCTTAGTTTAGAATTAGTTGAAACAGCTCCTAAACTTATGAGCTTGACCCCTAGAGGCTAGGATGAGTTATGGTTTGTCTATATCTTGTGATTTTTCAGTCATTAGCAGGGTTGGACTTTTGTGAAAGCTTGGAGCTTCATTGTATACTCATATCAGCAGTTTTGGCTAAGGAATAGACCAGGGTTTGCAACACTCTTTGGGATTAATGCGGCATCTTGCTTTTGTATTGTTCTTTCTTCTATAATTATGAGTTCACTTATGTTTTATGTATGCCATTATCTATCTTGTTTCTTCTTAACTAAAACAAACAAGGATATAGGTAGAATCCATTGAAATTGCAATGCTCTACCTAGGGTTTGCTTAGTTCTTGATGTTTTCAGTTGTTTGAAGAGGATCCCTGAGATTTTCTTACCCTCTTCAACTCCTCACCTGTCAAAATATCTCCATTTCATTCAATTTTAAGTGCCAAATTAGTTGCCTACCTTGCCCCATAGAGATCTCTACAAAACTGAGCCTCATTCCCCAGACCCAAATCTTCCTTTCCCTCTGAGCCAACAAAAACATCATTAAATTCAATCAAAATCTTTTGCACACATACCTAGCCTTAAATCAATCATTACATCAGTCATCTCAAGCTTTATTGGCCATATTTTCTGAGACTGACAAGGAGAGAGCCCTCTCCCGACCTAGTAGGGCTAGCTACCAGGTTAAGCGTGGTTTGATGTTACCCTAGATCATGCCTTTCTCAGCCTGAGGTAGATTTAGGCACTCACAGTGCTATTGTGTCATATTTAAATACTCTTCAACGTGGATGCCTCAAATATATGCCATCCTAAGAGTGCATGCCTCCAATATCTTCCCTTTGTGATGGTTAATGGATTACAATACATAAGTTATAATATATTTAAAATTAAGTTGTAATGGTTATTAATTTTATTTTCAATATTTCCCTAATGCATTGGCTTCTTGATTAGAAATGATAAAAAACAAAAAGACAAAGATACATACATTTTGATAGTGCCCTTCGATCTAGCATTTGTCTTGAGAATGTCTTGTAAGACCTTGGCAGCATTGATATTCATGTACAATGTTGTTGATTTGTTTAAAACCTCGAAATTTGGGTTTAATACATGCAGTGCTATTGTTATTTATTGTTTGATGAGGAGTTAAAAATATGGAAGAGAAGACTTCCTTTAAACATGAACCCCAAGTCACTGTGTCCAACCCAATCTAGTGATGAAATTTGATTTTCATAGAATTCAAGTTGCGTGATCAAATTAAGAACAACTTTGATCAAAATTGTGAGGGTTTGTGCTAATGTGCCCTTTTTAAATACTATTCAATGTGGATGCCTTGAATATATGCCCTCATAAGAGTGCAAGCCTCCAGTGTTTTCCCTCCACAATGGTTAATGAATTGTAATACATAATATATTTAAAATTAAGTTGTAATGGTTATTAATTTGGTCTTTTATATTTCCCAAATCCATTGATTGCTTAGGTTAGAAGTGAGATTCAAAGACATAGATACATACATTTTGATAGTGCCCATGGGCCCACTATTTTTCTTGAGGATGTCTTGTAAGCCCTTGGCTGCATTGATACCCATGTACAATGTTGTTGATTTGTTTAAAACATCAGAATTGGGGTTTAATACATGTGGTGTCATTATTAGTTTTTGTTTGATGAGGAGATAAAACTATAGTAGAGCAATATAATTCATTCAAACTCGAACCCCAAGTCACTGCATTCAACCCAATCCAATGATGAAATTAGAAATTTGTAGAATTCAAGTTGTGTGATCAACTTTTATCAAAATTGTGATGGTTTGTGATATTGCGTTCGATCAAATTTGAAACAACTTTGATTAAAATTGAGAGGTTTTTTGCTACTATGTCCGATCAAATTGGAACAACTTTGATCAAAATTTTGAGGGTTTGTGCTACTACATATCATCAAATTTGGAACAACTTTGATCAAACTTGTGAGGTTTTTTGCTACTGCATCCTTTTTAAAGACTCTTCAATGTGGATGCTTCGAATATATTTCGTCCTAAATGTGTCTGCCTCTAGTATGTTCATGTTGGAAATGTAACTAGTTTTGGTCTTCATAATTGTTATTGTACTCATTTCAATATGTATATCTTATGTAACAAACAAAAGAAGAAAGAAAATTTATTATTGTAAAGCATGGGTTTCATGCTTCGTATTGATGGTCTTCTACGTAAAATCATGTTCTTCATGATTCTAAGGTTTGTTAGTTCATAGGATTTATTGTCATGAGTCAATATAGTCAACATCATGTTTATAAGACCCTTTCAGTCAAGATATACTTTGTAAAAGAATTTAGTTTTGAGTCTAGAAAGTCTTGGAAGCCTTCTACTATAAGTCGGCCTAGAGAGGGGTTATTTAAGCTCTTAGAAAGGCTATATATAGAGACACATTCAACCTCATTTGACACATCGCATCAACAAGTTTGATCTACAATAGAAAGAAGAAGAAAGAAAAGTGAGGGACAAGGAATCAAGGAGAATAGCCTAGCGAAATAAAGAAGACAAGATTTTGGGCATTCTATCTCTCGCATTCGAGTTTCTAGAGTAGTTACAGGGGCCAAAATATCTGAAGTAACTATAGGTCTGAAATTTTGTTGCTGGAGGGCCGAAATTTTGAGTTTATTGCAGTACTAGAAGGGTTTGTGTCTGGTTGACTTCGTTTGCCTTTGACCTAATTGGAAGGTCTTTTTGGAGGGTTGACTTGCTGCTAGAGGAGGACTTTGTCTAGGGTTTTGGGTCTTGACTCTTCTCATTTGAAGCAGATTCTATAAGAAGAGAAGAGATATTTTGGGATTTCCCCTTGAAGGGGTTTTTCCTTGGCTTGGAGCCTAATTTTTGTGTCCATTGTCTTTACTATTTTTCTCTTAATAACTGTTAGATGAAGAAGAACTATTAAAGTAAACACAAGAAGATAAATAAAGATCACGGGTAATTATTAAGGTTAAGGAAATTCTAAATTAATAGCTTCCACTTTGCATTTTCCAACATGGTATCAAAGTTAAGGTGAACAAGAAGGCAGTTGGAAGGATCATCTTGTGGACACAAGAAGGGTTTGCTAAGGGGAATCTTTTACAGAAGGACACAAGGAAAAAGAATACCTATTGATTTAGAATAAGGTTTACTACATCAAGCCTTTGTTGAAGAGGACTACATCAAGCTCTCTTTAAGGGAGAGTCTGTAGAGGAAGATTTCAAGAAAGTTGTTAATCTCTCTTGGAAGGTGATCTGTTGTTGAATGTTAGTTTTGTTGTGCTAATTTCAACTTCAGAATTAAAAACAATTGCTCATCGTTTGATTTATGTGAATAGATTTCCTTTATGGTGTTTGTGAATGTAACAGGTAAATTTGTCAAGTTTTATGTCAAATTCATGAGCAAAATAACATGTAAATGAAGTGTTAAACAACAGCAAACAAATATACAACAAACCATCAAAATGAACACTTAACACAGTGTTTTGATGAAGGATTTCACCCCTCCTAGGCTACATCTCCTTGGTCTAGCTTCAATGGATTGGGCCTCTATATTAGCTCAAAATGGCAAAAAGTGTTGTTTACAATGCTCTACTACTCCTGAAAACCTTCTTCAATGTGCTCAGAACATCAAAATCATCTAGGAATGACCTTTTTTTTAGCCCAATTAGTTGAAAATTGCAAAAGTTATGGCCTCTTCAGTTTCCCCTAGGAAAACTCCACCAAAACTAGAGAACTCCAGTTAATCCTACCAAATTTGGATAAAATCCCGAATTTATGAGACCGCCAAAAGATCCTCCAAGTTAAATGCATCATTAATTAAAGATAAGATTAGATTAATTAAGGGTTAATATTCAGTTAGCAAATTAAATGTGCTATTAGAAATTAGCGTTGGCCTTTAGTTTTCAGTGTAAAGCCACATGAGAGGGGGTTGGCCCTTTCTTTTCCCAACCTGTCACATTTAACATTTTAACTATAAGCCACACCCTATCATTGTTAAGTTAGACTGTGGCAGTGTAGTGGTAAGTCGTGGAGATTGTGGGGGTGAGGTTTTGGGTTCGACTCCCCGGCCTGCCATATAAACTTTTACATTGCGTGCTAATTCTGATAGGCCATTGGGGAGGGACACGTGGCAGCCTTCGGGCTTGTCACAGGTCTCCTTTTCATTGGTCCTCCCCTATGCAATAATAAAATGCCATTTCATCAAACTGTATACCAATAGAAATGCACCACTTAGCATGACCTAATTGGCTATTAACCAAACATTTTACCTACACAGTCACCTACCATGTCAGCAGTACGAACTGCTGACTGTGCAGTGACTGTACTTTTTTTTTGCAAAATTCCTTTGTTTGGAAAAGCAGACAGAACGGGATAGCTTTCTCATACGAGCTCTATTTTAAGTGAAACGAGTTGTGTTGGGATCATATCATCGAGGCAAACACGGTCATTTAGATTTTGAGTGATTCTGAGCACTTTGATTTTTGAGCTAAATATTAATCCCCTGATCATTCCTCCCCACCGGAAGCCTTTTGGACCCGAAAATATACTATCAATTTTTCAGCAAGTGAGGGTACAGCTCCCTCACCTTCTCAATCTACATAAATTTGACCTTAGAAGGATTATTTTTGTTGAGTCCCACTCTAATGTATTCGACATTCCCTCTCTTTGAAGTTATTGTTCTTCTATCATCTATGAGATCTTGTTGTAGTTCATCAAGATATTCTCACAAGAAATCATCTATTGATGGCAGTTGAACATGCTCTCCTTGATCATTAATCAAAGGAGGATCAAACAATCTCAAATTCTCAACATTAACAACAGAGTATATTTGCATATAAGGAGGCAAATCTAACTTAAATGCATTATTACCAATATTTTCCAAAATTTTAAAAGGACCATAATGGAGTGGCTTCAACTTTGTACCTTCCCCTTGAAATCTATATTTTCTAATATATAACCAAACTTCATCACCAACTTGAAAGTTATGATCAACATGGTGTTTTTCATGCCTTTCCTTCTAGCTTCTTTAACTCTTTTCAAGTTCTTGCACTGTATGATGTATCAAATGAATTTGCTCAATGAACTTCCTTGCCTTATCGATGTCACTATGACCATAAATAGTGACATATTTCTCAAAGATGAAGTCTAATGGAAATCTTGGAAAGTACCCAAAACATGCCTAAAATGGCGATGTGTTTGCGGAAGAATGATTTGCTCTATTGTATACATGTTGTATGTAATGCAACTATTCATCCCACAACTTGGGATGTTTGCTGCAATATTCTCTAAGAAGATGAATGATTGTCATGTTGACCACCTCGGCTTGTCCATCTGTTTTCGGATGAAAGGTTGTACTCTTCTTCAACTTAGTGTCCTTCATGTCCCACAAATTTGACCAAAAACTCCCAACAAATCGAGAATCTTGATCACTTACAATGGAAGTAGGAAGACCAAAATGAAACCAAATATTTTGAAAGAAAAGATGAGTTGTTTATTCAGCTATAATTTTATTTTTACATGGCATTAAAATACATATCTTGTTGAACCTGTCTACAACTACATACAAGTAATCATGACCTTTCCTTTGACAATGGAAGATCTCCTACAAAATCCATTGAGATACTCTCCCCTGGACATGAAGGTACTGAAAGTGGAGTTTATAATCCTAGTTTCCTATTGCTAGGATTACTTATTGCACACAAATAACATCCTCTAATGAAAATAGATACATTATCAAACATGCATGGACAATAACAATACCTTTGGAGATACGCTATTATCTTGCCTACACCAAAATGTCCAACAAACAATGAAGTGTGCACCTCTCTTATGATATTGTTTCTTTCTCCCTGTGGAATACATAACTTGCCCAAGTGATACAACAAATTGTTATGTACACGATAATCTAACTCTTCAATTTGGTTTCCTTGCCTCAAGCTTTCATACACATCTTGAAAGTCATTTTCATATGCATATTGCTCAATGTAACTTTCATGTAAAACAGAATTGTGCTTGAGTATAATAGATGAATTTACAATAGGCCTAGAAAGCATATCAACTACATTATTGTAGATTCCCTTTTTGTACTTGATAACCAAATTAAATTGTTGTAGAAAAACCATCCATATGAAGTGTCGTGATTGATGCAACTTTGACTGTGATTGTAAGTAATGCAATGGTTGATGGTCGGTATGGATAATGGTCCCCTTCCCCATAAATTAGTGTTTCCATTTTTAACACTTTGTACCAATGTGTAAAGTTATTTGTCATAAGTGGGACAGTTAGTTCCAACACCATTAAAAATTTTAAAATGAAATGAAATGGTCTTACCATGCTGCATGAGAACTTCTCACATGGCGTAATCACTAGCATCCGTTTGAATCTCAAATGGTTTTCTAAGATCTGGAAGAGCCAATACCAGTGCTGAACTGATATTTTGTTTTAAAACATCAAATTCTTTTTGTTGTACATCTCCCCAATGGAAGACTTTCTTGACACTAGTCAATTCATGTAGTGGAGCCGCAATGGAAGAAAATTTAGCAATAAGTTTCCTCCAATATTATTTTGGCCCGAGAAAGCTTCTTACCTCTATAATTGTATTTGGCTTGGGCCAACTCACAATGACCTCAACCTTAGAGGGGTCTATCTTCAGCTCACCTCCTCCAACAATGTGTCCAAAATATACTAAAGAATTCTTGCCAAATTCACACTTTGAGATCTTTAAAAATAATTGTTCTTTTCTCAAGACATCAAGCACTTTGTCACATGCATGACATGTTCATCTCTGGATTTGCTGAATATGAGAATATCATATAAGTAAACAATGACAAAAACATCTAGAAATGGTCTCAATACATCATTAATAACTCTCATGAAAGTAGCTAGAGAATTTGTAAGACCGAAAGGCATAACTATCCACTCAAACAATCCTTGTTTAGTTTTAAATGTGGTTTCCCAAATGTCCTCTTCAGCTATTCTAACTTGATGATAACCACTTCTTAATTCTAACTTAGTGAAATAATTTCCATACCTCAAATCATCAAGCAAATCATCAATTCTTGGGATTGGATAACGATTCTTTATCGTTATCTTATTTAGTGCATAGAAATCCACACGCATGCACCAAGTCGCGTCCTTCTTTGGCACCAAAACAATTGGTGAACCACATGGTGAAATAGATGGGCATATGATACCTTTGTTCAGAAATTCTTGAATTTTCTTCTTGATTTCCATGCTCTCCATGATCAACATGCGATACATGCCAATGTTTGGAAGTGGAACATCCTGCTGCAGTTGTATCTCATGTTGAATTCCCCTCTTGGGAGGTAACCCCTTTGGTTCCTGAAACATCTCGCCATGCTTTCTTACCACATCAAACAAATAATATTTTAAATTATCATCACAAAATTCAAAATATTCATAATCTATATCATTCTTTTTCTTGATCATGAGAAGCACAAAAATTTTACTAGCATTTACTAGTCTCTTCATCTGCGTTGCATTAACCAAAGAAATGTTTAACCTTTTGTGATGGGCTCACACAATATACTCCAATCCATCCTTGAGCAATAGATATTTGTTCTGATGGCAATTAAATACCACTTTCCTATCATACGAATATGGGCTCCCAAAAATAATTCCTGAGATGTCAAGTGGAACTACATCTAACTCAACTTCATTAATGAATTTTTCAGTAATGGAAAACTTGAATAAGCATTTCCTTGTAACTTGTAAATTTTAATTATTGACTATCAAACCCAAAGGGTATGGCTTGTGATGAGGTATAGTTTCAAGGTTAAGCTTTTTGACCAAGTCTTCTAAAATTAAGTTCGATTGTTACCCACTATCAAATAATGCATCCATATTTGTATGATTTGAGATTACCCTTACATGGAACAACTCTATCCTTGATTCTTCATTTGGAGTGTTGTGACTACGTGAGGAAATAGTGCTTTATATAGCTTATTTTCACTTTGTGACCATGGCTGAAATCTTGGTCTCAACATCGGAATCGAATCCAAGATCATGTTGTGTGGTAGCAGTCGTCTTTTGTTTCCCCTTATTGTTTGGTTCTTAGGCCTTGTTCGGGATGTAATTTCCAGCAGTGGGTTTCATCATGCCCCTCTTTGGAAAAATGTTTGCATATATTTTTCTCCCCTTGTTTCTTTACACTTGCATTCTTCTTTCCTTTCCATTTTCCACCCTTCTCTTTCTCCTTACCCTTGAGTGGATTCTTTTTTCTACCCTCTTCTTGAATGGTATTTCCTCTCGCTTCAAGGTGCATGGCTTGCACACATACCTCATCTAAATTTCTTGATTGAACATAAGGATAGTTTGTTTTAAGTAGGAATGTAAACCCCCAATATATTTTAAGAGAGTATCTTGGGAATTCAATTTTACTCCTAACAATAAATCCCTTTTCCTAAACTCCTGGGTATAGTCTTGAATTGTTTGGCCCTTGAGTTGCCTAAAGTTTTTCCAACTCATAATGGTTGTTTGCATGTAGGCTAAAGGATAAAAATTTCTATTAATTGAAGAAACAAATTCAACCCAAGAAATGGATATCCTACCATGAATTCTCATTTCCTCTTGAGTCTTTGCTTCCCACCACAATAGTGTTGCTCCTTCTAGCCTTAATGAGGCCAACTGGATCTTTATGTCATCTTATTGAAGGTTTTGAATTCTACAATGAACCTCCAATCGTTGAATCCAATTGTCTAACTTATCTTCATTTACCTCACTATTGTACATGGGAATTTCAAACTTAGTGTCCAATTTGAGTAAGGGAGTTTTTTCTTTTGGGGTTTTTGAATGAGTATGAACGGTTCTTGTGGTGGAAGTGGAAGATGATGCTATTTTTGATGATGAGGATGATGAAGATGATGAGGAATATGATGAAGATGGTGAAGATGGAGGGGGATTTCCTCCATTATCCTTTGAATCCTTATTTTCATCTTTTTATCTTTTGAGATTCCCTCTTCATGTGGGGACTTAGAACTCTCTCTTCCATTCTAGTATTCCTCTCTACATAGAGGACTCTAAGCATGTCATTTAAATCATAGAAAGCTTTCTTGTATGCTTCATATTTTGAAATACCTTTAGTCTCTCTTTCTCTAGACATGATGGCTTTGGTTTCAAGCTCAGCTTCTAGTACTGCTTGTACCACCTCAATCTCAACTGAAGGTAAAACTTGAGGTGGTTCAAGTGCAGTTGGGATTGAAACTTTGGGTGGAGATTGTGGCCTTGTGGCTCTCCTTATTCTAGACATTACCTTAGAATTTTCAACCAATATTTTCCCTTTTCCTCTCTGCAACTTTAACCTTGTAAGCATCACAAATTTTCAACCATTAAAACCATACTTGCACAAAACTCAAGAAATCAAGCAAATAACCTTTGCTTTGATACCAACATGATATGTTGTTGAATGTTAGTTTTGTTGTGTTAATTTCAAATTCATAAATAAAAACAATTGCTCATCATTTTCTTTATGTGCATGGGTTTCCTTTATGGTGTTTGTGAATGTAACAGGTAAATTTTTCAAGTTTCATGTCAAATTCATGAGCAAAATAACATGTAAATGAAGTGTTGAACAGCATCAAACAAATATACAGCAAAACATAAAAATGAACACTTAACACAATGTTTTGATGAAGGAGTTCACCCCTCGTGGGCTACATCTCCTTGATCTAACTTCCATGGCTTGGGCCTTCATATTAGCTCAAAATGGGAAAACATGTTGTTTACAATGCTCTACTGCCCTTGAATCCTGCTTCAATGTGCTCAGAACATCAAAATCATCTAGGAATGACTTTTTTTTAGCCCAAATTGGTCAAAAATTGAAAAAGTTATAGCCTCTTTAGTTTCCCCTAGGAAAACTTCACCAAAACTGGAGAACTCCAGTTAATCCCGCCAAATTTGGAGAAAGTCCCGAATTTATCGGACCGCTAAAATATCTTCGAGCCATTAATTAAAGATAAGCTTGGATTAATTAAGGGTTAATCTTCATTTAGTAGATTAAACACGCTATTAGCAATTAGCGTTGTCCTTTGGTTTTCAGTGTAAATTCACATGGGAGGGGGATGGCCCTCTCTTTTCCCAACTTGTCACATTTAACATTTTGATTATAAGTCACACCCTATCATTGTTAAGCCAAAATTTGGCAGTGTAGTGGTAAGTTATGGAGCTTGTGGGGGTGAGGTTGCGGGTTTGACTCCTCATCCTACCATATAAACTTTTACACTGTGCGTCAATTCTGATAAGTTGTTGGGGAGGGACACATGGTAACCTCCGAGCTTGCCACATGTCTCCTCTTCATTGGTCCTCCCCTATGCAATAATAAAATGTCATTTCATCAAACGGTAGACCAATAGAAATGTGTCACTTGGAGTGATGTCATTGGCTATTGACCAAACCTTTGACCTGCACAGTCACCTACCACATCAGTAATACGAACTGTTGACCGTGTAGTGACTCTATTTTTTTTGCAAAATTCATCGGTTTGGAAAAGCAGATATAACACAATATCTTTCTCATACGAGCTTCGTTTTGAGTGAAACAAGTTGCGTTGGGATCATATCACAGAGGCAGATGAGACCGTTTAGATTTTGAGTGATTCTAAGCACTTTGATTTTTAAGCTAAATACTGATCACCTGGTCAAAAGCAAATCTATTCAAAAGGCTCATTGGTAGACAACCTTGAAAGAAGTGTGTTATCACCAAAAAATTGATCATCTAGCCTAATTTACTGCATGGATCGAAGTACACCATGTAAAGCCAATTTTACCATAGTAAAATTGCTTTCACTGTGAAAAATTACCTAATAACCCACCTTTTTAAAGTATTTTAGAGTTAAATCCATGAAGAATAATTAAATAAATCATTATTTATTTGTTTTTCTTCTAGGAATAATTAATTTAACCACTGTTTTATGATTATTCCTTGTCAAATTTGACCCAATCATGAAAAATAAACAAATAAATCATTATTTATCTTTTTTTTTTCCTCTAAGAATAACTAATTAGTCACTCATTAATTATTATTCTTTGTTAAATCTAACTAAATCCCTAAGGAATAATTAAATAAATCATTATTTTTTTTATTATTCCTTAACTAATTCATTGAGATAATAAATAAAACATTTATTTATTTATTATTTCTAAATAAAAGTTTAAATACTTTTTCCCCCCTAAACAAATATAATAAAATATTTCAAGTGGTAATTCCAAGAATGGGATCAATAATATTTGATTATTGCTCATTATTCGAGGATAACTCAATATTTTGTTATAAATAGGAGGGTTTTCCATTCATTATTCACTTCTGAGTATTTTCATTGTTACACTCACTATTGTAACTCTGATTATTTTCATTGTCGCACACCATATTTTTTTTTGGGTTTACGCATTATATAGGAGAGAGACTTCACAGAAGTTGAAAGAGTTTGAGGATTGCCAAGACCCCATCCCATAGTGGGGGACTAGTAACATATATTTTCTCCCTTCACAGGTGTTATAATAAAATAATTCTTTACAAATTTGGTTTCCATTGGATGTTTTGGGGTTATTACTCTTCATTTTACTGTTTAACTATGATTTCAACATAGATCAAGATTTTTGCAGGTTTTGTTTCTATAAATAGTTGCATATCTACAATGTTTAGCAGTCATTTCTATTGTTGAGATCATTTGTCATCCACGATCTTAAGTGGGTTCTTTTGTACATCATTAAGAATAAAACACTACAACAAATTGGCAACTTCGCTGGGTTTTATACTTCAGATCCAGAAACCTGGGTGACCTTTGGTTTTCAGCTTACGGTTTTCTCTTTTTTCTCTTCTATTAATGTTTCCTAGTGTTTTAACCCTAGATTTGATAAATTTCTAACTTCCACAAGCTTTCTAGTCGTTTCCGCAGGTCACAAGAACCAGCTGTGACAAAGGCGACACTTTTTTTCTGAAATTTACAAACCAGAAGTCTCAGATGAAAACTCATTGTTTTCAACCCAAAAGGTACAATCTGTGCTCCAAAACACAATTTTCTACCCAAAAAGTGTGATTTCATCAAAAAACAGGGCAAAACCTACAATTTTTGGGTTTTATGGTTTTTCTCAAATCTGTTATTGGGCTTTGCTAAGAGTTTTCTGTTGGGTGTATGACCTCTATGTCATCCCGCTTAGGCCTTGATCCATTATGTTTTACTCGTCAAAGTAGAATTTAGCCTCCCTTAGGGCTTCTAGTACACTTCCACCTTTCTAGCAAAAGTTTAGCTGAGTGAGAAGTCTGAGTTTTTTGCAGCACTTTCAGCCACATTATCTATATCTATAACGTTTTGTTTCAGATTTGAGAGGATAGGTTGCTACCATCCATAGTTTCACATTCAAACTTGTTTGGTCATTCCCTTAGGGTCCCACAGTTTCCCTAGTTGTTTCACCCATCTCCCTATCTTTTTGCAACGATCTTCCCCTCTGGTTTTTTCTTGTTGTTTCACCACTTTCCAATAGCTTAGAGTCATTTGATCCTAATCACACCGACATTCAGATCTCTTGACCGTTTTAGTGTATTTGCCATCGGTTTAGCCACCTAGCAGTATAATGTTTACAAACCTAGTTTGGGTGGGGTTTAGTTAATTGTTTTGTTGTTTATTTTCTGTTATTTATTTCAGTTTATTTGCAGCATTTTTTTTTTAACAAACACAATCTTGGCTTAATAAATTAATACAGTTGCACACACAAGCACACCTTAAGTGAAGGGAACTTGGTTTACACCACCAAGACAAGACTTAACATAATAAATTTATCTCACCACATCAAAGACAGAAGATATATTTTTTATCTCACTTCTCTCTTTCCATGTTTCATGTGTCCTTCCATCATTGCACCACCAAGGTGTTAGTCGTGAAGACTATTAGGCCTTCACCCCCAGTTTCCGCTTGGGCATATTACTCCTCCCCGTTGGATTCAAGTTCATAGCCCTTCGAGTCCCCATCCAGACTCTCCTCCAGGTCCTTCTGATTCCTCATCTGATTCCGAGCCTCCTTCACTGCATATCGTCACCATGTTTGGACCCACAACAGGTGCAAGACCCCAATCTAGTGGTGCCTCCTGTGCTATATCGGTGGTCACATCAGGCAGAACAGTCTCAAAAATTGTTCTGTCATCCCCCATGCTCCCCTTTAAGGCTAGGTTAAGTCTACTAGATCTTAACCAATTAATAAATGACCCCATACACCACGATGCTGGTTGGCCCTCTATTCCAACTAAGCTTCCCTTAGACATACTAAAGTTTGAGGGTATTGTTGGAGAGGATCCTACCAACCATATCTGATCCTTCCACATGTGGTGTTCGTCCAACTCCATAACCAATGACTCCATTCATCTTCGGCTCCTCCAATGCAAACTCACTGGAGACGCTACAAAATGGTATGTAGACCAAGCCACCACCTCTCATTCTGTTTTCGCGACGCTTGCTAAAGTGTTCTTGTCTTATTTCCAGCTACCTCTATAGTATGACACTGGTACTGATATTTTGACCACATTTTTTCAATCCTTCACTACTCACCTTTCTAACCATGTTCAAGAGTGGTGTCGAAGGAGGAGCACTTGTCGTGCCCCAACTTTTGAAGACCGTGTTTATCTAGCATGGTTTCTCAACATCCTTTTATCTCCCATCAGGAAAGATGTCGCGTCCCATTTTCCTAAGACCGAGGAAGAAGGTCTCCAGACCGCTTTGAGATATGATCTGATTTATGCTCAATCAGGTTATGTCTATATTGTTATTCTAGACCTCCCTCGTCTTGGAAGTGCTAATGCACCGGGGGAATCTTACGCCGACGGTATCATTCGATACATTTCACACTCTTCACCATATTATCAACGGAGTTATGGATACCCACAGGGGGGCACTAGTTCCTCCAACATTTATGCCCCTCCTGCTAGCAACATGTTCCTAGGGCCCCAACCCATCTACCAAACTGTTGCTCCTTCTTATGCACAGCTTGGTGCCCCAGCCCCTCAAGCATTAGTGTCGTAGCCTCCCATGCATCCTCAACCCTAGCAGCCACCGCCCCCTCAAGCCTAGGTGTTTGCACAGTAGAGTGACACAAATCCCTAAAATTCGAAGAAAAATAATAAGGGAAAGGGTAACCAAGGTAACCAGCCTAGTGAACCCTAGGGGAACCAACCTAACACCAATAACCAGCAACAAGGCAGCCAGCTCAAGCAAAATAAGGTTACTCGTACAAAAAATCCTTGTGCATTTTGTGGTGTACATGGCCACTATACACATGAGTGTCCCCTTTTACCCCAGATGTGCCAACTATGGGAAGCTCAAGCAGCTTCTCAAGGTCAACAATCGCCTTAGAATAATGCGCCACCTCAACTGGCCGTGCTCACAAATCCTTTCCTTCAGCAAGGATTTGTTGCTTCTCAACCCCAATCAAGTCAAGCAGCCCACATCCCCCAACCTTTTGGTCCCGGTGACTACCAGATCCTTATGGTGAACTCTAATTAGCTTAACCCCTCCAATATCAACCTACAAACTCAATCGCGTCAATATGACAAACCCTCCATTTCATCAGCTGGCGAGTCCAAAACCAAAGTGTCTGCTAAGCCTATTACAACACCGAATGGTCCCTTACAGATCTCTCAAACCAAATTTGAGGCCATTCCCAAGATCCCAGAGGGACCATTACACCGTAATGCGGCTTCTAACAAAGTTTCCCATACACACAGTATAGTAGACAACTTGGCACAATCACTTGCCACCATGTCGACACTGGAAGTGCTCCAATCATGCCCTTCCCAATAGAAGGCTCTACTCACTGCTTTGGGTGCAGTGGACCCTTCTGACGATCACTTGATTATCTTCCTGGTTGATACATCAGAGCACCCCCCATTGCCTATATTTATTGCTTTCCAGATACCAGTTAGAGTACGTAATGCCATCATCTCCAGATGCATTATTTATGATGGCACAACCACCTGTGTGATGTCCACTTCTGTTTGGAAACAACTCAATTCACTCAAGTTGTCCTCCTCCATCATCACTTTGCATGCTTGGGATAGACACTCCTCTCAGCCCCTTGGCATGTACCTGTTGTGCTATACAACAACCCCCCATTTCAAAAAATATTACTTTAGAAAATTATAATTTGAAATGGGTCCCTTTTAGATTAAATTGGTATTAATCCATCACTCTTCTAAAGGTTCGGAAAAAATCAAAACATTTTAAAACCCTTTGAAATAATCGGTCTTTAAAATAAAATGAAGAATTCTTTATTATTGCGATAAAGCAATCGCGAGATCGCATATCGCAATAACAAAGGATACATAACCATGACCCATTGATTTTCCCCGATGCGATAAAAGCCAAATAGCCGATGGATATCGGGAAAACAAATAATAAAAGGCCCCTACCCTTTGCTCCAATGCGATATCGCAATCGGCGATCGGGGAATGTGACACAAACATAACAAACCCTCCTCATTCAAACTCCTGATGCGAGTCTAGCAATATCGCTATCGGCGATCGGGGATTCCATAATACTCAAAGGAAATTACCCAAGCCTTCCTCCAATTGTCGATTGCGATGAGCCCAAAGCGTGATTTTCAAAAAGGATCAATATGATTTCGCCATATTATATATTAATTAGCATTGAAAGCCTTTTCTCTTCCCGATAGAGATTCACTCGCATCTAACCGCCAAAAAATCAAATCCACGCTTAAACCATTATTCGGCAAATAAAGGATATAACAAGCAATTAAATGATCGACAGGTTTTAACAGCCAATTAACGAGCAGTCATGCCCAAA
Source organism: Pinus taeda (assembly GCA_000404065.3). NCBI lineage: Eukaryota > Viridiplantae > Streptophyta > Pinopsida > Pinales > Pinaceae > Pinus > Pinus taeda. The sequence continues at coordinate 131,628 of APFE031366016.1, forward strand.
TCCTTTCAGAGATTGCATCCATGGGAGCCTTATGATAAATCGTCCATTTCCCATTGATTGACACAATTTCTTCATATTTGGTTTTAGCTATCTATTCTCTGCATTACGTCTATCTTTCTCTTGCGCCGAGTTTTTCTACAGTAACGATGGGAAAGAAATCTAAGAAGTCTGGAACGCCTTCGGCTCCTATGGTAACAGGACAGCATGCCACCGATCCAGGCCCAAGCAAGAAGGGATTAATCTCAGATACCACATGTCTCGGTCTTGGCAACACTACTTGGCAAAGTATTTACAACTTGGTAGAAGCCGAAGACCCTCAGCAAACATCAGTACAAGCTTCAGCAGGTTCAAGCCGGAAATCTAATGCCACTTTGAAAGATTTGGCTGATTCCTACCTGCATAGGATAGCAGCTCGAGAACAAATTCTTCCGTATATGGATGTGGTGAGATGGGAAATTGAGGCAATTCCAATTACGGACAGAACATTCTGCACTGTCGATGGAAGAATATTTGGTTCATTTCAGCCCAACGATTTCAGACAAATGTACCACTTGCCCGAGCCAGAGAAGAAATACAATAAAGCATTTCTGGAAAATTTTCAAGATGAGAATGAGACCGAGTCAGCGCCCATACGAGAATGGAGACAGAACCCGGCGAAACACAAACATGAGTCTTCGAGTAAGTACTCCGTCAACTCCTTATGCTCTCCTTATTGTTATGTTGGAGTCATGATGTGTTGATTATGGGGATTGCATGATTCTTCCAAGTTTTCCATAGAAATGGTTCCTTTAATGGAAGCAGCATGTAATAGTGAGATAATGGATTGGGGGACTATATTATAGGGTAAATTGGCTACGACTATTCTTGAGTTCAGAAACAAATCCCGTGTTACTGATAGGTTCATCCTTCCATTTTATGTTAGTGCCTATATTCTGGATACCCTTTCTTTCAATTCTGAGTTTCCTGTATTAGGGTGGAGATGGACTCCCCAGGACCCTATGCCTATTCATTTCTACCACCAGAAATTATGGAAAGCTCATTACAAACACCATTTATACCAAGTCTGCAATGGATTTATGCTACCTCTTTACTATGCAATTTTTGATAAACCTGCCCCTAAGATCTCCTCTTAGGCTGAGATTGACTTGACAGCCCTAGGAACCTGGTTTGGAGAAGAAAAATTCACCTATGTAAGAATTTTCGGCAGTCAAGCCAGACCTCATGTCCTCCCCTTGTACATACCAGACAAGCTATTAGCTCACGAAATAGCATATCAGCTTACAATTGCGTCAGCCACGAAAACTCTCAGGAATTCAAAGAAGAAAGTTTGGCCTCCTTTTCCTCTTAGGTGTGGCATCTATACTCTGCATGATTATAAACATGCAGAGAAAGAGGCAGAGAAAATAAACGTCCTAACTCTCGCTACTCTGCCTAATAGACGTTTTGACCCGAAGAAAGTCATCTACAATGCCCTGGATCAAGCCAAGCTCACTAAATTCGAGCACAAGGAAGATGAGTTTGATGACCTGTTCTCCTCCACCGAGTCATTCTTCTAGGTAGAATAGCTAGCCAGGATGAGATATCGTGACGACGGGTTGGTAGAATTCAACAAACTTGGAGAACATAGGTTGCAAACTCTGCCTCTAGATTTGTTAGCTACTACCCCGACGATTCAGTCAAACGAGCCTGAGCAGCAGCTTACTAATGAACCTCCTGCTACATCTGCACTCTATGAAGAAGTTCAGAGAAGAGAGCAGGAGGAACTCTGAAGAATAGAACAGGAAGAGACACAAAGAAAAGAACAAGAGGAGGCAGAAAAGAAGCAACAAGAGAGAATAAGGGAAGAAGAACAAAAAAGGCAGCAGGAGCAGAGCAGCAAAGAAATAAATGTGGATACTCAAGTGGATCCAAGATTTCTTGAAGAATGGCAACAATTCAATACAATTATAGGAAATCTTGAGACCTCAACGGACGCCGAAACATCCAAAGCTGCTGATACACAAGATACAGCATCACAGGAGGTTCCAAACAAAGGAACCAACAGTCCACCCTCAAGTACAGTAGTAGAAATAATTCCAAAGAACCCCTCTGATCAAATTGTTTTACAAGTAGAGGACATTCCTCCACTAGATGTTTTATATAGCCCGAAACACAGGGCTGTGATAAAACGACAGCGGAAGAGAAGAAGGATTGATCAACCTTCTTTGTTCCCTGAACAAACAATAACAGCAAATGTGGTATGGAGAGAATAATTTGACCCCTCCGATGACCTAACCAAGTTATCTCAGTATGTCGGTGCCTATTCGCCAGCCACCATGGATAAGGCATCAGAGGTAAGAAATTTGTTGAAGGAAAAGGATCAAGCGATCGCTTCATTACAAGCGCAACTATCAGAAGAGCAGCAGAAGTCAGAACAGCTACAACAACAACTATCCTCACAGCAACAATTAAACAACCAGCTAATAAAATAGTTGCATGAAGAGAAGCAGAGGATTGATTCGGGAGCAATTCAGAAACAGAAAGAACTATCCGAGGCATTATCAAAGTTGAAGGCAATGAATGAACAGATGTCAAAGACAAAAGATGAGCAAATTGCTCAATTATCAGCTCAGGTAGAAAGGTTCAAGAGTCTTCCCCAGCCTGCTGAGTTCAGAGCAGAGGCAATGCAAATTAACAAGGCATTAATAACGCAAATAAGATTGTTATGTCATGAAATCGCCCAAGTTGAACCTTTATGCGACATAAAATCATCCATAATAGATAAGTCAATGGATGCCAGGCAGGATTTAGAGCAAGCCGAAGACACTTTGACATATTTTCTTACATGGCAGGACTCCAATGAGGGAAAGGCAACAAACTTGCCCAAAATCTTAGAATCCCATAAGGAAATCTTATTCACAGAATGGAAATCCCAATTAATGAAAGCAGAGAGAGTTGTTTCTCGATGCAAGTTATCTACGAGCAATTTAATTGACTTGATCAATAACACTCTCTATTTATCTAACATGATTTCACAATGTACACCAGGTAAACTATTATCGGCCAAGACATTGGAGCGGTCATGTAACCAAGATCATGAAAAGAATGGGAGATTGATCTCAGGGATTAAAAGTTTAACTTGGGACACCTATTGGTTGTTCCTAGTTAAACCATACAATCAGAGAGCCGCCCTCAAATGCCTAACGGATGCAATCGGGTGTATCATTCCCGAGATACATGATGCCACCTATGCTGCTCAAATCAATTCTCGACTCATCCACCCTCAAGAAGTGGAGCCAATGCTGGAAATATGCCAACTCAAGACAAAGGGAAAACAACCAGAAGAATGAATCATCGCTGCTGATTTCCAAATCACTGTGGGGGATATATTTTAAGATCGGATTATACCAATTTAGTAGCATTTTAATTTTGTAGTTTGTTAGCTTAGTTTAGTATTTATAGACCCTTTCATGCATTTAGAAAGGGTCGTAAGTTTTTGTATAT
>APFE031366016.1:135479-151197 GCA_000404065.3 Pinus taeda
AATGAAACTTTGATATGAATGTGCACTATTGCCTTTATTTTAAAGTATTTCTGAATCGGAAGAAGGAATTCAAATTGCGATTGGCGTAGGGAATAATTCACAGCTCATATGGTACTATTATCTATGTCTAAATTTATTCCTTTTATGTGAATTGTTGTTTGGTCATTTATGCTATTATTGAATATGTGAATGTGTTTCAACAGTAAACTTTATGCTTTCCACTATTGGATGTTTATAGTTTTCTATTCTTTCAATCATGTACGTATCGGTAATATAAAAGAGAAGTGTAATATTGTTTTATCAATTACTTCGTTCAACTATTTGAATGAAGCAATTATCATTTAAATGAATGTCTCTGTTTATTGCATAGTGTCATCTATATGCCTATTAGCAAACATAGATCATTAAACGTTACACTTAAAGAATAGAAGCTTCCCGGGATAAAATAGTCATTTATGTTTTCATTCATAGAATAAAACCTCCATTTATTATCACTTATTTGAAAACCAATCATTCATTCACCCCCTTTTATTCACTATTGGGAAACTGGTCCCATTATATCCAGTCGGAGCCACCATCCCAAACAAAAAAGGAGTTGTATTAAGGTCCGGACCGGGTGGTTATCCCCTGATGTTGATGTAACGATTTTCGGGCATCAACAGTACCACAACTGTCCAGTGACCCTTACAGGTAAGACTGTCCATGTCGATATCGAAGTCATCGATGCCTCTTTGGATTATAATATTATCTTAGGTCACAGTTACACATATGCCATGTCAGTTGTCGCATTTTCAGTGTTCCACAAGATGTGCTTCCTCCATGAAGGGAATATCATCACCATAGATCAGTTGACTTACTACGAGCCAACAGCTGTGACCTGCCCCAAGTCCATCATCTCATCGGTATCTAATAAATAGTTGGCCACTCCTTGCACGAGTGTCTCACCCAAAGTCTATAAATATTCCTCATTATTGGGTGCCTTCCCTGCTCCTCCCCCTCCCATTTCTGAACCTACTTCCATGAGTGTTTGCATGTTACAAGCATCACAGGTTGCCCTTAAGCAATCTAGTACACCTAATCAACGACCAGCTCACCAACATCATATTGTTTCTCTTCTAGATGAACCCTCTAGACCCACTCCCCTGGGACCTTCTCCATTTGTGGGTGCCTCTCCTATGTTCCCTCCAGGAACTGTTCCTCCAAGTCTCAACCATCCTAAAGTTATTCCACTGGGGCGTTATCCTACCAGTCAGATACCTTTCTTATTCCCCCCTTCGAGAGTTTTTTGTGTACCTATCATGGCTTCGCTGGTCCTTCCTAACATGAATCTCAGGATCCCAGTATGGTACATTGATCCCCCTGCATACATTCTGCCTGGTCAGCTAAGACCATATCACATTTTGACCTCGGTTAAACTGGTCCCCACGACCCCTACTGCTACTTCAGTACCATCACCACCTCAACAGGAACCAACTCTTGTTGTGAAAGCATATGGCCAAGGGGAAAAATCCAAAAATAAAGATTCAAAGGACAAGGCTCCCCAAGCTCCTCCAACCCCTAAGGCCCCAAAGTCATGCGCTTTGTGTGAAGTCGTTGGGCATGTCACCAATAATTGTCCCGAACTTCCTCAACTGAAACCCTTGGTTCATTAAGCATTCCCTGAGTTGAATATTCTGGAAGTCCATGTTGACATATCGGTCCCACCTAAGAAACTCAAAACGCTTCGCACAAACCATCATTGTGCCCTTTGTGATTTTCATGGTCACTATTCCCATTGTTTCACTCATCTCAACAAGTTTTGTGATTACCTTAGGGCGATTCATGAATACAAGGCCACTTGTAGTAGAGCTAGTACTCCTCTACCTATGGATTATGGTACCACCAGTCAGCCAAGATAGGGAAACTATGGCCCCTTTATTGTGACCCTCTCCCTCGATGTCAAGATGACGGACAACACAGGCCCCATTATTTACCTATTGTCATCCTTAAGTTCCTCATCGAAAAACCTTCCTGAGGTTGCTATGTGCATTTATATCGAACCTTTTTTGACATAATCTGCGGTCTTCACATTAGTAGACCCTCCATCTACCAGCCTGTCATCTGCCACCCAAGTTGATGCATATGTGAACCTTATTCCTCAGGCTGATGCACTAGGTAATGTCGCCACATCATGTAGTCAGACTTCCTCTCATCCACCCATCTCCCAACCTGATGAGGACACCATGGAAGCTATGTCTACCCATGATTACCCCTACACTTGAGTAAGGGGGAATTCCTTCATGGGGATTTCGAAGGCCATCTCCTTCCTAGTTCTCCCAATGCGCTCGACCTCCAAAAATGTTTCTCACAACACATCACTTTGATTTGTGTGTCTTTATTTCTGCCATGTAGTTAGGTAGATTACACCATCTCATCTGTTGTATTTTGTAACTTTCATATGGATCCATCATCCACACCGTATATTGGCCATGCTGATGGTGCAAGTCACTTCTCCCAGAATCTAGCCTTAGCAGCTTGGACCATTTTTACCCCCTTGCATGCGTTAGTCCTTTCAAATGGCATGTGCATTGGATCTACCACCAATAATCAGGCTGAATATGATGCATTAATAGGTTTGTTAGTCGATTCCCTCGCTCAATGCATCCTTCATCCTCATGTTCATTTAGATTCCTTGCTACTTGTCATGTAATTAAATGTTGTGTATCATGTGCTTAACCACGTCCTATTTAGAAAATATCTACGAGTGAAGCTATTAGTACGTGAATTTCAAACCATTACATTCAATCATGTACCTAGAGCCCAAAATCACTATGTAGATACCATTGCAAACAATATTCTATATTGGCATTTATCACATGTATACCACAGAAGATAACCACACAAATGGTGAACCATCATCATCATATAAAATGCATAATCATGTTATGTATCAAACGACTATTTGGAGCCCTTAGCTCTAAATACATCTAGTACTCCCATAACATACTGGGGGGCACATAGGCCCCTACATATCCTTTGTAGGATCTCGTGCCAAGTTGGGCCACGATGCTTGAATCCCTTTTTCAAGCACTCGGAACACAATGGTGCTCTACAAACTCCTCCTGCTAGGGGGCATCATTCTGACCTTTGCATACTAGATCAGCATCCCATGCATGGGGGAATTATGGTTTTCCCCTAGCCATCTTCTCAATTAAGTCTTAGCCTAGATCCACTAGAGCTAGGCATGGTCGATTATCCTCCCATTCCTTGAATATTTTGTCCTACCGACATCCCCGGCAAGCCATATGCACATCGCATATTGTAGACATTTGATACCATATCTTCAAACATTCTAGTCTATGTCCACATAGTCCCCATGTTCGATTTAGTGGGCAAGGGTGATTCTAGACCTCCTCTAGTAGTTCATTCTCATTTTCCTCTTCCCTTCATTCTTCACCAGGAACCATCATTTCAAGAAGCATTAAGGCCATCTTTAGACAAGTAAGGCCACTTTTCTGAAAGTCGTAGATCCCTATTCCAATGGTCAGTTTGCCCATTGCGACTAGACCATAGCTCAGTTTAACGAACCGTTAGCACCATTGGAAATCTCTCACCAAGCTCTAAAATGTGCCTTCTTTAGTTTTAGATGATTTGACACTTCACCAGGAAACCATTTTTCTAAGGTCGCTTCGTCGTCTCTCAAAATCGAATTTCGTCATAAAGGGACACTTGTAATTTGAGACCCACCTCCTCTTAATACTTGTCGTACCATACGTCAAATTTCGTCATGAGTAACCATCATTTACTCATGTTTTCATGGTCCCCACCGGGCCTAGTCTGTGTGGCAACGTCATCGAGCCACCATTGTTTAGAGCATTCGTGATGAGTCACCCTTGCATTCTTGGAGTCTATTTCATGTCCCAGCATATCATGTCACAATATTCCATCCATATCTGCATACCATTCATCCTGTGTTGCCCATTTTTGGCCTCCAGTTGTACTGTCTCCAACCCCTCCAAAGTTGAGTTAGTTGCTACCAAGTCGACCATGCACTTTATGCTCTGACAAGGGTAATCGTCTATTTCTCAAAGTACCATTTTCCCCATTATCCCTTGTGTAAGTCCATGAGTCACATTACTATTTTCCCTCGTGCTTTAGTTGAGTTTCCTCATTGCCTCATCTATCATGGCCCCTATTATGTCCACATCAGTTTCTTTATTCCATAAGAACGGCCTAGAGGATGGTGTATCTTAGTTCCAACTTCCATTCTTGTTCGGTGCCTTGAATCGAGCAGAGGTTCTCATTATTGCCCTTTGACTTGGTCATTTCATGTTCATGATCCATACACTTGATGGTCTAGTGATGCAACAGATTGTACCAGTGATTCCCAGGTATGTGTGAGATGTTTCAGACCTCATGAGGGGGTGGCCCTTAAGGTATCCCCCCACATGCCCAGATGTATACCTACTATGCTACGGCCTCGGATGCAGTTCCGCAGAGTTGATGGGTTCAGTTCCTATTCATCATAGTGTTCATAGCATGCACGTCTCCTCTAGATGATCCATTTAGTTTTGTAGAGCCCTTCCTTGTTTAGCAGGGCTTCTTAGGTTATTTTACCCTCCCTCCCATGCATTTTTTGAGGGAAGGGACTTTGTATCTCATGTACTCATATATTATTGTATTCAGTCCTGGCTCACATTTTTACCAGGTGCATTATGTATATGGGACATGTTGTATTATTTTTTGTCTCTGTTATGCCAGCATGTCATGTACCATTTAGCATGTACTTTATTTCTCAGTTTCATATTACCAGGTGAACCATTATTTTTGTACTATGTTATCTCAGCATGTATGGGTATTCCTCCCCTACCTCATTGAGGTCTGGTACCACAACAGAAATGAAGACTTGCGTTAGTCTCACCCCCTCTGTCACTATCCTCTCTCAGCTTCATCTTCATTGGTCTCTCTCTCTCTCTCTCTCTCTCCTTGACTTGCCTATGTTGTTTAAGTTATTATGTTTTTACAATGTACTTCGGTCATACGTTTTTCTCCTAAAAATCGTACATTGGGGGGAAATATTTCATCACCAAAAAATTGATCATCTAGCCTAATTTACTAGATGGAACGAAGTACACCATGTAAAGCCAATTTTACCATAGTAAAATAGCTTTCACTGTGAGAAATTACCTAAGAAACCACCTATATTAAGTAATTTATTTTTAAACCCATGAAGAATAATTAAATAAATCATTATTTATTTGATTTTCTTCTAGGAATAATTAATTTAACCATTGCTTTATTATTATTCCTTGTCAAATTTGACCCAATCATGAAAAATAAACAAATAAATCATTATTTTTCTTATTTTTCTCTAAGAATAATTAATTATTATTCTTTGTTAAATTTGACTAAATCCCTCAGATATTAAATAAAATCTTTTTTTTATTCCTTAACTAATTCATTGAGATAATAAATAAATCATTTATTTATTTATTATTTCTAAATAAAAGTTTAAATACTCTTTCCCTCCTAAACAAATATAATAAAATATTCCAAGTGATAATTCCAAGAATGGGATCAATAATATTTTATTATTACTCATTATTTGAGGATAACTCAATATTTTGTTATAAACAGGAGGGTTTCCATTCATTATTCACTTTTTATTATTTTCATTGCTGCAGTCACTATTGTAACTCTAATTATTTTCATTGTCGGACACCATATTTATGTTGGGTTTACACATTATAGAGGAGAGGCACTCTATAGAAGCTGAAAACATTTGAATATTTCCAAGAACCCATCCCATAGAGGGGGACTGGTAACATATATTCGTTCCCTTCACAGGTTTTATAATAAAACCATTCTTTACAAATTTGGTTTCCATTGGATGTGTTATTACTCTTCATTTTATTGTTTAACTATGATTGTAGCATAAGATTTTGGCAGGTTTTGTTTCTATCAATAGTTGCATATCTACAATGTTTAGCAGTCATTTCTATTGTTGAGATCTTTTGTCATCCATGATCTTAAGTGGGTTCTTTTCGTACATCATTGAGAAGAAAACACTACAACAAAGTGTCAAGGAATATTGGAATCTCTTTTAAGTTATCTTTAAAGGTATCCTAGAAGACATCATCCTAGGACATCATTGAAGTCTCTTTGAGGCCTTGAATGCATCAAGATAATTGGAAACACCATCAGAGAAGGAATACTCTTCATTGACAAGTAAGTATCATATTGTTGCTCTATGTCTGAATTTAGAGGTCATAAGTGTTATTTCTACAAGGAATGCAATAAGCTCGTTGGATCAACAAATTTCCTAGCATGGAAGAAAATCATTGACCTGGCACTTACAAAACATTAATAGCAAAAGTGTCCTCAGACACACAAATTTTATTAATAAGGAAAATAAAAAATACATAAATTTGCAAGAGCTTACACACGATCACTCAACACTCTTGCAAGTAGAGAGAAACAAGCTTTAAAAGTTAGTGCCCTAAACTAATATTTGTATGGATCACTTATTTCATTTACAAATGTCCATTTACATTTAATGCAATTGTAACAACACTCCTAACTATTTTCCTAAATTAGTTCCTAAGAAATGACACATTTCTAGATGTCATATCTTTTATAACAAATAAATATTCTAAGAAGGCTCTAAAACACTAAGTAATTAATCTAAGAAAACTCTAAATAATTAAATATTAATTTATGTACTTTGGATCATACATCTAACATTCCCCCCATAGATCCAAAGGTACATTACAACAGATACCAAGCTCCTCCCTGAACTTAGTAAATTTGATCATGCCGAGTGGTTTTGCAAAAATATCTGAGATCTGATCTTTTGAAGAACAATATATTGGCTTGATGAAATCCTTTGCAATGAGTGTTCTAATGTAATGATACTTTGTGCCAAAATGATTTGTTTTGGAATGCAAAACTGGATTTTTGGAAAGCTTTATGGTTGACTTGTTGTCGATGAATAAAGATGTGGCTTCTTCTTGAGGAACACCTAAATCCTGCAAAAATCTATGCAACCAAACAATCTCACATGTTGCTTCACGTGCTGATATATATTCTGCTTCTGGTGAAGAACTCCCCATTATAGCTTGCTTCTTACAACTCCAAGAAACTATAGTTGGCCCCATGTTCATCAAATAACTTGTTGTTGATGCCCGATCATCAATACTTTCAGAAAAAACTACATCTTAATATCCACCAAGTACAAAGTTCTTATTCTTTTTGTAAATAAGACCAAAATATGTCATCCCTTGGATATATCTAAGGACCTTTTCCATTGCATTTTAGTGGCTTTCCTTTGGTTCATGCATAAAGCACGAGAGAATATTGACTGCATAATATATGTTTGGATGAGTTTTTATCAGATAGATCAATTTTCCAATGAACTATCTATAATTATTACTATTTACCAATTCCCCACTTCAAATTTTGAAACTTTTAAGTTTTGTTCCATTGGGATGAGAATAGCCCTGCAATATTGAATTCCAAACCTTTTAAGTAGTTCAAATGCATACTTGCTTTGACTAATGAAAATATTGTTTGGATTTTGGAATACTTCAACTCCAAGATAGTAGTGAAGTAATCCCAAATCATTTATCTTAAATCCAGCTTGCAACTCCTTCTTTACATGTATAATATGATCATTATTGTTCCTAGTAATGATCAAGTCATCCACATGCATAATTAGAATCACCACATTTTTACCCTGTTGGAGCACATATAAACTGTCATCAGATTCACTTCACTTAAATCTGACCTTACGAAGGTACTCGCCCATTTTTCCATACCAATCTCATGGAGCTTGTTTCAATCCATATAAATCTTTGATCAGTTTGCATACTTTTTGTTCCTACCCTTCAATCTCAAAACTTGGAGGTTGAGTCATATATACTTCTTCCTGCAATTCCCCATTGAGGAAGGAACTTTTAACATCCATCTGATGTACTTTCCATCCTTTCTGAGCTACTAATGCAAGTGCTAATATTATGGTGTTCCATTTTGTTGTAGGTGAAAATGTTTCCTCATAGTCAATTCCTTCTTGTTGTGCAAAATCCTTAGCAACAAGCCTTGCCTTGAACTTGTCAATCTCTCCATCTAGCTTATACTTAATTCTGTAAACCCATTTTCATCTGATGGGTTTCACATTTTTAGGACAATCAGCAAGTCTCCAAGTGTTGTTTTCCATCACTGCCTTTATTTCTTTAACCATTCCATGTTGTCATTTTACATGTTTTAATGCCTCTTTGTATGTGGAGGGCTCAATAAATTAATTTGTTATTAAGTCAAAAACAACAAAAAAAATCATTTCTTTCTCAACTTCTTCTTCCTATTTTTATTTCTTCATCTTGCTCAACGTCCTTCAAAATTTGAATATCCCATTTAGGAAGTTGATGTTCACTTGTTTGTGGATCAGAATAATCACCATCATCAAAAAGTGGATTGATATAAACAAATGTTCTTCGATCATCTGAAGGCTCAATAGGTGGAGAGTTTTTGTTAGATGAGCTACTTCCAGAAGATTTAGTTGAACTTCTAGAAGATCCAGATGGTCAAGATGAAGTAGGTGAGATGGATGAACCATTTTCTGATGAAGGCAGTTCAATCTCATACCAATGTTATGTACTTGGTTGATTTTGCATTTTTATTTTCCTTTTGTCTCTCTTAGTTTCCAATTTATGTAGAAGGTTTTCTATCTTTGTGGCACTCTTACTTTTTGTTTCATCAAATATAACATCCTTGCTAACAATAAACTTTCCATTTGACAAAATATGATATCCCTTATTTTCATCGGAATACCCAATCATTGTACACTTCAAACTTCATGAATCAAGCTTAGTTTGATTTTCTTTTGGAACTAAGGCATAACATACTAAACCAAAAACTCTAAAATGTTTGACTCAAGGTTTGAAACCAAACCATGCTTCATATGGTGTAATTCCATCCAAATAAGCAATAGGAGACCTGTTCCTTAAGTAGATTGTTGTATGTATTACTTTTTCCCAATATAAAGGACTTAAATTTTTTAAAGTTAGCATGGACCTTGCCATCCCTAACAATGTGTGATTCATTCTCTCTCCTACTCCATTTTTTTATGGAGTGTAGAAATTTGTAAGTTGTCTTTTCCATTGTCCTTGTAATAAATTTGGAATTCATTGGAAGTGAACTCCCCTGCATTGTTTGTCCTTAAAGTGCCAATTTTCTCTTTAACTTAATTCTCAACCACTTGACGAAAAGTCTCGAAATTTCAAAGGTTTTTGACTTATGTTTCAAGAAATAAACGCAAGTCAATCTACTAAAATCATCAGTGAAGAGAAAAAATTATCTACAACCTTCTAGAGAACTCTGTAGAGGTCCACAAATGTCACTGTGAACCAATTTCAAACGCATGTTTGCACGCCATGAACTTGTTGGAAAATAATCTTAACTTTGTTTCCTGTAACTGCAAGCTTCACATCCTGCATTTTCCTTCTTAAAAGTTGGAATTCCTTTAACCATTTCTTACTTTTGAAGTTGTGAGAGACTTTCAAAGTTTAAATGTCCATATCTAACATACCATAACATTATTGGTGAAATATATGTACTTGTTGCTCCTACAAAATCCGACCTCCATGGAATCATTGTTCTTTTCATACTTAGAATTTTCCCATCTTCATATTTTTTCATGACTTTCTTCATATTCTATTTAATGGAATTTATTTTTACTAATCCATCCTCCATAAAAACTTGATCTCCTACTTGTCGAATCGTGACTAATGACAAAAAATTCTTCTTGCAATTTGGTACATGCCAAACATTTGAAATTAGTTTTTCTCCAAGCTAGGAATATAAACTTTTACAACACATTTTCCACAAGGAGTGTGTCTTATATCATCTACAAGAAAGATTGAATTAATTTGGCATTGTTGAAAAGTCCAAAATAAGTCACTTCGAAAAGTCATATGTTGTGTTCCCCACGTATCTAAGATCCAAGCATCTTCATAATCACTTTTCATAATGTGGAGACCTATAATGTTGTTGATTTTGAACTTTGAAGTATAGTGAAGACATATTGTAAGCCATCATCTTCCTAATCATTAGAAAATTATGCCAGATGTTGTTGAAACTTTGGAATTTTTTCAATATAGGTTTGAGAATCTTCAAAACAATGACCAACTTTATTGCATATTCTACAAACAAATTTATTGAAATCTTTGCCTCTGCCTTGAGTTTGTCCTCTATCTCTACTTTTTCCTCTACCTTGAATTTGTCCTCTTCCTTGATTGTTTCCTCTGCCTTGAATGTTGCATCTGCCAAAAGTGTTGTTGTTGTTGAAGTTGTTCCCTCTGCCTTGACTACTACCACAACCTTTTCCTCTATATTCTCCTTGATTTTGATTGTTGTGTCATCTTCCTCTACCTCTATAACTTTCAATCAAAGATTTACTAGTGCTAGCTTTTGTAAAGAAGACATCTTCTTCAACCTATTTCTTATTTCCAAAAATTTTGTCATCTTTGTTATAAACATTTTTGGGCACCGCAACCCAAATCATAAATGTCCATAAACTAAGGGATCCTAAGTCCCTAAAAGTGTTACTTCACTCCCTAAAGGAACAAGGTCAGCTGATTACATCATCTCCTAGAAGTTCTCCAAAGAAAACTGCTCAGAAATGGTCAAAACTGGACCATACAGAATGCCCAGTGCAGAGGGTGCGATGCATATCACCTACTTAGTGTAAAGGGTGCGAGGCATACTAGAAAGCCCTTTTGTAGGGTGCGATGGGTGAGAATGGACAAATGGTAGAGATAGTTTGCGAGGTGGAGGATCATAAATTCTTCCAGAAACCTCTCCTTTGACACTTGCCTCTCTGAATTCGCCCAGGGATGAGTAAGAGATCATCAATCTCCAAGCGGAATCAAGAACTATCAGAGAGAGGACACTAATCAAAAACCCAGAAGCTGACTCACCCCCCAACAATCATCTATGTATGGATCCCTCATCACAGAGATCCAGAGGCTGGAATCTTGTATCTTGTAGAGAAGTGTTGTTGGTTTCCTGGTGTAACACATAGTGTTGGGTGATCTAAGCTTTACATGAGGTGAAGAAGGGCTTTCATGCTGGAGGATGATGCTGGGTCAAAACAATTGGTTGTAATCCTCTTTGTTATTCTTGATATTAATAAAGCTATTCAAGTTTTCCTCCATATTCTTGTATGATTGATTGTATATGCATTTATGTGGTCAATACATATCTAGTCCTGTATTGTTTATGACTGTAGATCTCTGTTCTTCAATAGTATTATGCTGATTTGATTCCACAGGTGCTCTTTTAAGCTGGGTAGACGAAGAAGAAGTGGCGAAGATCTATCAGAAAGGAGAGGAACCAGGCAAGGAACAAAGTGCAAGACTGAGGTTGGTGTCCTTTTTTCCCCTCTTATCTACTTCTCATAAAGGAAAGCGAAAGTAGTTTTAACTTGTTTGTTTCTAAGATAGCTACCAGTCTTAGTGGGAATAGCAACATCCAAGTGGACACTATTCCCAATAACAAAATGGCGGCTCCACTGGAGAGTGAATATATTGTTTGCTAGTCTATATTTGTTTGTTTTATAACTTACAGATGGAGCCTAAAGTCAAGCCAGCTAGCCTTCGAACTGCATTTGCTATGCAAGTGAAAAGTAGATCAATGTTGCTTCAGTCTATCTCCAGGTGTTGTTTATAAATTGAACAATCGATCTGCAAACACTCTAATTTCCCTAGTGGTGGCTCTAGTAACCTCCTTAGATCAATCCCTGTGATTTATATTTATTGAACATCACTTTCTCGGCCTAAATCCCTGAACTGAACTGCAAATTGTGACCAAAGATCAAGTAGAAGTCTCGCACTGGTACCATAGCACCCTCTCTTCAAGGCAGTTTGTATGCATCGCACCTCCCGTGTGCAGTAGGTGAGATGCATACTGGATTCCCTATGTAATAGGTGTGATGGTCAGAGAAGGTTAATTTTGCCTTCAGACTTTGGTTTTTCCTCATTCTTTTCAGATCTATTCAGGAGTTTTATTGTTTGTGGTCAGTATATCTCTGTGGAAACCCCCTTCCTTTCCATCATTCTGCCTCCATTGTGCAAAGAACTGTAAATTTTTTTATGTATTGTGCGCCATTTTCAATTCTCTTTTACAAAGAAGTAGCGTAATCAGACTGTTTGATCTGAATTTGAAACTACTTGAAAAAATTTTGCAAGGTATTCAATTCAGTAGTAAACATGTTTAAAAGATGCCCATGTCTTGCAGTAAAGAAACAAATGAAATTTTCAGCTGTTCATGATCCATTCAAGCATAGCAGAATTATTTCCTTTTACTGTTTAACACATTAAAACGAATTTGTTCTGCAAAATAAATCAACCACAGATTCAAAAGAAGTTGATGAAGCAGTTCACCCCTCCTGGGCTACGTCTGTTGGGTCCAAGGCTCCCAAATGGGTCTGTCCTCGTTTTAATTAAATGCTCAAAATAAATTTACAACTGAATAGAAGTCTCTACAGGTGGAATAGACTGTAAAAATGGATTCAAAACACATGAATCCTTCATGATTGACTCCTGGTTCACCTCCAATGGATACCTGCAACCCGATACAGTTCTCTCAATACTGGGCCCTGGTGGCTCCTAGAACTTCCACGGCTCCAAAACCTATGAAAATGACCTCTGATAGCTGAAATACCTATTCCAATGGCTTCAGAACGTCCAAAATACCCAAAATCAAAAAAACAATCGTCCAAAACCGCCTTTCCTAGCCAAAGTTATGGCCCATTAATGATTCCCTCCAGTTTAGCCTAAAAGAACTCCAGCTAACTGTAGTTAGTGTTCAGTTAGCTCCGCCAAACCTGGGGCGTACGCCAAATTTGGCACCACCGCCAATAGTTCCGCCAACTACACCTTGACTGTCGGCTATAAACGTGCATGTGACCACAACTAACTCGACGGTTTACCTCGAATTTCGTGTCGGCGGGTAGGCTTAAGCCTACGGTTCTAGGGCTTGGTCATATGGCATGGAGGGCTGGCCCCTTTCATTTCCCGCCCCATGAGAATTTAAACTTTTTAAATACATGCCACCGCCAATATAACAAAACCCGCCTACTTAGCCTAACGGTAAGGCGATGAGTTGATGCACGGGAGGTCATGAGATCGAACCTCACCACCCCCAAATTTTGAAATGCCATACATGTTGTTGACGTCACCTGAGCCATGCGGCGGCCTCCGGGCTTGCCACGTGGCGGCTTCTGATTGGCCCTCCCAAAGGAATATTCTGTGGAATATTCCTTTTTTAATTTTTTTTTGAAAATTCAAAATTTAAGGGTTATTGGGTGATTTTGTTTTTGACGTAACTTTCACATACGGCGATCATTTTTCGAACCCTTTGCAGTGCCGGAATTAGGAGGACAAGCTCTATCTGGTCGTTTAGGTTCAATCCAATTCTGAGAACTTTCATTTTTGAGCATTTTACGACACTTGGGACATGAGCCCCTGATCACGCCTCCCCATTGGGAAGCTTTTGGACCCCAAAAGCCTTCAACTACCTGTTAAAGAGGTGAGGGTACAGCACCATCACTCTATCCACCTCCATCCGCTTTGCCTTGTTTGGTTTGCTACCTTTGAAACCAACCTGAAACATAATCTACATTGCCCCTCCTTGAAGTGTGTGTCCTTCTGTCAAGGATTGTATCTTCTTTCAGCTCATCTAAGAATTCTAGCAAGAAATCTTCTATAGATGGCAGTTGAACAATGCTTTCATGATCAGCGATCAAAGGAGGTTCATACAAACGTAAGTTATCCACATTAACAATAGAATACATTTGCATGTAGGAAGGCAAATCTAATTGAAAAGCATTATTTCCAACCTTCTTGAGGATTTTGAATGGACCATAACGAATAGGTTTCAACTTTTTACCTTCTCCTTGCATCCTTTCCTTACTAATGTACAACCATACCTCATCCCCTTCTTGAAACTTGTGATCGACTCTATGCTTGTCGTGTCTTTCCTTGTACTTGCCTTGACTCTTCTCAAGCTGTTCTTGAATTTGCTGATGTATTTGCTGAATTCTTTCAATGAATGAACGAGCTTTGTTAATATCACTATGTCCCTCAATGGCGACATCTTTCTCAAGAATGAAATCAAGAGGTGATTTTGGCAAGTAACCAAAAACAAGCTTCAAACAGTGAGGTGTTTTTGGAAGAGTGCTTGGCACGGTTGTAAGCATGTTGTATGTAGTGCAAATGTTCATCCCAAAGCTTGGGATGCTTGCTGCAATATCCTCTCAAGAGGTGCACAATTGTTCTGTTCACAACTTCGGTTTGTCCATCTGTTTGCGGATGGAAAGCAGTACTTTTCTTCAACTTTGTGTCCATCATCTCCCATAGGTTGGACCAAAAATTCCCCACAAATCTGGAATCCCTATCACTAATAATGGAAGTAGGCAAACCAAAATGAATCCATACATGATGAAAAAATAATTCAGCAGTTTGTTCAGTAGTTATAGTTTTCTTACAAGGCATAAGTATACACATTTTGCTGAAACGATCAACTACTACATATAAATAATCATGTTACTTTCTAGATTTTGGCAAACCTCCTACAAAATCCGTAAAGATTCTCTCCCATGGTCTAGAAGGTACCAGCAAAGGAGTATACAGGCCAAGCTTCCTATTACTAGGCTTGCTTGTAGCACATAATGAACAACCTCTTATGAACCTTGAAACATAATCTACCATGCGAGGCCAATAGCAATAACTCTGTAGATGTGCAACTGTTTTGCTTACACCAAAATGGCCAGCAATAAGAGAAGAATGAGCTTCTCTTATGACATTTATTCTCTCCCCCTGTGGTATACACAACTTTCCCAAATGAAACAACAAATTGTTATGCATGTGATAGTCATTTTCCTCTACATGATTCCCTTTACTCAAGCTAGCATACACATCTTTAAAGTCATCATCAGATGCATACTATTCTATGTAACTATCATGTACCATGGAATCATTCTTAAGTAAAGTAACAACACCGATAATAGGCCTTGAAAGCATATCAATAACTTTATTCAGAGTACCTTTCTTGTACCTTATTACCAAATGGAACTGTTGCAAGAATCCCATCCATCTGAAGTGTCGTGATTGTTGTAAATTGCTTTGTGATTGCAAGCACTGTAAGAGCTGATGGTCGGTATGTATAACAGTTTCTTTGCCCATCAAATAGTGTTTCCATTTTTTGATGCTTTGTACCAATGCATACAACTACTTATCATAGGTAGGATAATTTACAACAGCACCATTAAAAGTTTTAGAATGAAAAGCAATAGGCTTACCATGTTGTAAAAGAACAGCACCCATGGCATAATCACTAGCATCAGTTTGTATCTCAAATGGTTGTCTCAAATCTGGTAATGCAAGGACCGGAGCTAAACTAATCTTCTCTTTCAAAGATTCGAAAGATTTTTGCTACTTGCCTCCCCATTAGAAAGCATGCTTCACACTTGTCATTGCATGCATAGGAGCTGCTATAGAAGAGAAGTTAGAGATGAACTTCCTCCAATATTGAGCTGCAGCTAAAAAACTTCTTACCTCTGTTATGGATTTCGGAGTAGGCCACTTCACAATAGCCTCAATCTTAGCAGGATCAATTCTCAAAGCACCTCCTCCTACTATGTGTCCCAAATAAACCAAAGAAGTCTTTCCAAATTCACACTTTG
>APFE031366026.1:0-13525 GCA_000404065.3 Pinus taeda
CACCTAGCCTACCTGCCTCCGTTGCCTCTCCCATCGCCTTCTCCCTGTCCCTCCCCCACTACCTACTACTCCTCCTCTTCCTCCCACTACCCCTACCCCTCTCCCCTCTACACCTCCTCCCCCACCGCATATTTCTCCTCCCCTTCCTTCGGCTCCACCTCTTTCCCCTCCTCTCCTTCCACCTCCCCCTCCTCCTCTTCCCACTCTCCCCTACTATCCCTCTTACACCTATGCCACTTCTACCTCTTCCACCTCTTCCTCCTCCCCCAACTACTCTTATGCCTACACCTCCATCCCCTCCCACCTCATCCTCATCCTCTTCCTCAACCCTCGCACTCCACCTCATACCCCACCACCTACTCACTACGCCTACCTCCACCTAGGCCTCCTTTGGCTCCTCTTCCTCCCCCTTTGCCTTCTCTCCGCCTCCCTCAACTCTACTTTCAACTCTCCCCCAACACATCCACCTGCATCTTCCAATCCCTCCCACACTCCTCCCCCTCCTCAGCTTCACCATCTTCCCCTTCCAACTCCTTCCCCGTCGACTCCCCCTCCTCCTCCTCCTGTGCCCCCCACCTCTGCCTCTTTCCCATCCTCCCACTCCTATCCTCCCCCCGCTCTTCCTCTTCCTCTGCCTCCCCCCCCATCCTCCTCCTCCCCCTCCTCACCCTTGTCTCCCTCTCCTCTCGCTCCCCCTCCTCTGACCCCCGTACCACCCTCTAACTTCACTTCTGCCTCCTCCCCCTTTTCCTAGGCCTCCTCCACCTCCTCTCCCCCACTTTACCTCCTCCACCTACCCCTTTTCCCTCTCCTCCCCTTCCTCCCCCTACCCACCACTACCTCCTCCTATTATTTTTCTTATTCCTCCTCTCCCACCTCTAGCTCCTTCTCCTCCTCCTCCTCTCTCCTTCCCTTTCTCCTCCTAAAACAACCCCTTCTCCTCACTTCCCTTCTCACTCTCCTATTGTACCACCACCACCCTACCCTCCTTCTCCCAATTTTGGTTTCCCTCACCCCAACACCTCCTCCACAAACTCTACCCTCTACCCCTAAGCCTCTTCCTTCTCTCCCTCCCACTCATACACCACCTTCCTATCCTACCCACCACCACCTCCTCCTCCTCCTCCTCCTCCTTTTCCTTTTCCTTGGCCGTCAACTTCTCCCCTCACCTCCACCACCTTAGCTCCTCCCATTATCCTCTTTCTCCTCTAAGTGGCCTTACAAGTCTCTCTACCATGCCTCCCCAACCCCCCCTCTACCTCTTCCTCCTCCTATTATTCCTCCCCTATCTCCCCTCATGCACTCGACCACCTTTAGAAAACCTCTTCCTCCTCTATTCCCCACATTCCTTCTCCTGCTCATCCTACTATTCCCCATTCATCTCCAACTCCAACCCCTCCCATCCTCCTCCTCCTCTGCGTCCCTCTCTCTACCCTAGCCTCAACCCCCTCCACATCATCCTCCACCTCGTCTTGTGCTGCCACCCCCTCCCTCTCCTACTCGTGCCTCTACCCCTCATTCGGCACCTGCCTCTTCTTCCCCACCTCCTGCTCATCCCCATCCCCATCTTCATCCTCCCTCTCTGCCTCACATCCTATATTCCGCTCCTCCCTCTCCACCTCATTCCCTTCCTCCCTCGCCCCCTACTCCTTCTATTCCCTTACCTCTTCTGCATCCCCATCCTCTCCCTCCTCTCCCTCTCCCTCCTCCACCTCTTCCCCCTCTGCCACTTCCACCTATTCCCCCTCCTTCTGCTAGTCCTTATTTTCCTCCTCATCTTCCTCCACCTCCTCCTCTCCCTCTCTCGGTGCTTACTACTCCTCCCCCTTGCCCTACTCTCTTCCTGCATTGCCTCTTCCTCTTCCGACTCCTTCACAATAGTGTCCTCCGGGATCCCAACTCTAATTGATTATGGAAACTTCTTAGTATTTCTTTCTCAATTCCCTGTTTCCTTTGAGTGTTTAGAAAGCTGACAAGGCAAAAAGAAAGAATTTGAGCTCTGAAGTGTAATTGAATTCTTAAATAAAGATAAAAGTTTATAGAAGTTTTTAATATTAGATTTTTAAATATGGATTAATTATTATATTAATTTAGAAAGATTTTAAAACTATGAATGAATTTTAGATTAAACTTTTCCTTAAGAAAAATTAAAATTAGGGATAAATTTTAAATTTAAATTTTGAGTTTTAAAAATAAGCTAAATTTTGGAGGGAAAAGTGAATGAGTTTAATTTCAGTGAATTGTAATTTTAAAATTGTGTATATTAATTAAAATTAATACAAATTATTTATATTTTAAAAATAATGTGAAGAAAATAAATAAAAATTGTTGTTCTTACATAAAAAAAAAATTATATATGCTTACTTAAGATGTATACTCACTAATTTTTTCTAATTGGAACTTTTTTATTGGAATTTTTATAGCATTGTATCGTATCCAAATTCGGAACTTGGTAAGTATAACATTCCATAGTTGAAAAAGCAATTATCCATAAATGTTATCCATCACAAGAAGGAATTATGGGGAAAATATGTCCTGCCCCTAGGGTAGAGAATTGCCATTACAGGTGCTTCATCTTCCTGTGGATGAGAGATTACATGTCCTCACATATTGAATCACGTGCAGTGAGATTTATGTATATTTATATGCTCACACTACAAGATTTAACTTTGAGTATACATTGACCCTATATAGCAAAGGCAAATATTTGTAATAAAATTAAATTTATAAAACTAAATTTAATAAAAAGTCAAGTGAAAATTGTAATTAAGTTGCATTGTAGAGGAGAGTTAAATTAGAAATAAAGGTAAGCTTTTTATTTTGATAAACCAAGGTGAGCTAAATTCATGTAATAAAATTGTGTTGCTAGTCGATTAACTCCACAAGTAAAGTTAAGTTTATTGAAATAAAAACAAATTTTAATTCAACATGTAAATATACGACTATTGATGGATTGATTAAAATAACAAAAATTTAATTGAATACAGATAGAGAGTTAATTAGACAAAAATACAATAAGCACTTAAAAACTGATTAAACTCGTCAAGTTGATGGGAAACATGTTATACAAAAAACTCATTAAACTGGTCAAGTTGATGGGAAACATGATATACCAGTTCAATTATTAAAAGTGTTTGTAAAAACCATATTCATAAAATATTAAATTTACTTGAGATGGAAAATTCATTCTCGGCCAATAAGAATGAAAGGTTTCACATTTACATACTCGTAACTCATAAGATGACATGAACACGTACTTAAACCTGCAACATTTGCAATCAAATTGATAGAGAGGAATGATATATATAAATTGAACTCGATGCCATGGGAGAGCCTAAAATCATACCATATACATAGAATTGCATGCCATCCATGTATACAGTTATTGCTCTCCATAAACTCAAAAATTGTAAATCCTCTTCTCCTCTATTCACACACAGCCATCACTGGCCCACAGATCGAAACATATTTAAACCACAGATTTACTCGCTCACTCAGACTCAGACTCAGACTCACATTCAAACCAGCCAGACATCCAAGAACACATACTAAAATGCTCTAAAATAACACGCATACTAAAATGCTCCAAAATAACCAGAATTGAAATATATTTTTGTAGAGCGATTTCTTCACTTCATTCAACTGGTATATTCCCAACCCTACCGGACATATGTACTTCCCACATTTCATGGAATCCAAGTTTTCATAGTTTCCCTAATATAAACGCATTGGCCATTGGATATGCTTTTGTCGGGGGAATATAACGAACGCACGGGGCATTGGCGTTGTGGAATATGCCGCTTTCTTGGTTAGAGAGTATAACATGTCAGAGAATATGCTTTTGTCAGGAAATATAACAAACTTGACTTATAACAAACGCACGGGGCATCGTTGGAGTGGAATATGCGGCTTTCAGGGGCATCATTGGAGTGGAATATGCGGCTTTTATTGTCAGAAATAAAAAAAATACAGGCGTGACATCGTTGGAGTGGAATATGCTGCTTTCATCGTCAGAAATAAAAAACTACAAGCGCGGCATCGTTGGAGTGGAATATGCCGCTTTCTTTGTCAGAAATAACGAACTACAGGCGCCCACTACTTGGCATAGATTTGTTTGAACGTTTGATGAACACTACTTGGCATAAATGTGTTTGAACGTGGGATGAACTCCAAGTGCCCACTACTCACATTACTTGTCACACCGGAGCCATGGCGCCGTAAATACCATGTTCATACTGGGTATCTAATTCACGATTTACGTAATTTAAGTCACTTTTTCGAGCAATTTCAAGGAATTCCAGTTTAATAATCAAAATTCAATCCTTCTTGGCCTTTCAAAGGTCTCCAATCCTTCCTAGAAATACAATTTTTATATTACTTACAAAAATATTTTAATATCTAAAAATTATATTAGAATTAATTTAGTTAAATTAATTTAAAATTATATTAGAATTAATTATTAAATTATTTAAATCTAATTAATTTAGAAATACTTAATTTTAAAAATATAATTATTTCAAAATTTGATAATTGTAAAAGTGAAAATTGCAATCTCGAATACTCTACAAATTAAAAAAATAGTTAAATTTTGAAAAAGCAAAAATGCTTATGGCAAAAAAAATAAAATAAAAAAGTTAAAAGGGTACTCCTGAAATTTAAAAGGAAAAAGTGACTTGCTTTCATGAAAGTGGTCAGAAAGTGCACAAAGTTAAGATGCAAATTCAAAAGGTGAAAATTTAATTATAAATAAGCAACAAGCATAAATATCATTACTGTTTTTTGTTATATAGTAAAATTGTTAAAATTAAATTGAAAGATAGTTTGTTAATAGAAAATTTCCCACTTAAAATTTAGGATTATTAATATTATTCTCTAATAAATAAAAACGACATATGGATTAATAGTCTTTTTTAATTAATAGTAAAAACATAATTAATTTATATTTTTTTTTCTACATATTCTTAGATTAGAAAAAATTCAATGATGCATTATACATTAGAAGAATTGAATGATACATTATATAAATAAATTATTTATCTCAAAGTTATGGACAAACCTAATTTTGTTGAATATTTTTATGAGAGTTGCAAAACCCTAGCCCTTTCAAAAACTTGAGTTACTTAATCTTTGCGGGCTTGTTTAGCTGCAATATAGTAGTTGTGGGATTACAATAATGAGAGAAAATATATGGAAGCATCCACTAGGTTTCCCAATAATATTTTTATTTTAAAATACATATCTTAATATATGCATCTTTGAGTTCACTAATTATAATAAATTTATTGTTAGATATTCCTATTTATTGCACTATACATTAGCTCCCACTAATGGTTTTCGTTCTTTAATGTAACCTCTGATCACTATGACCACTATAATATCTAATGCAATATGTTTCCCTTAACCAAAAGCCATTATGAATGCCAAAAAACTAAGATGTCCCATGACTTATATAAGCTTTTAGAGAATTACAAACCCTTCCACAATGCGGCCTCTGACCACTATTATTATTAACAAAAAATGAGATTGATTAATTGATAGTCCTTAACATACTAACTCTGAAATTAGGTAAACCATAGTACACTATGATCTTTAACACAATGAATTCCAGAAACTATGCCCCCTAGTATGATAAAGACATTGTATCTCCTAAAAGGTCACACCAGGCATAAAATTTAATACTTAGCACATTAAATATAACTTATATCTACTTAAAGTGGCTTAACATAGTGAAGGTAACGGTGAATCAAGTGTAGCTCCTTCAAATTAAATTCCATGAGAAGGGAATATAAAAAAAGTTCAGTATTTTGTATCTGATATTAATTGCAAGAGCATTTTACGGGAGTCAATCTATCGTAATGATATTGATGATTACTCATAATTATCGAATTGGATGATACGATAATGACCTATATTTTGTAGATCATTTGAGGCCTTAATGTTGGTGTGTCAAGCCCATTTCACCTATTATGCTTATGCTTTCAAAACCTTAATTGTATGTATCTCAGATTTTATAAAACAATATGATCTTTTTCACTTTATCCCTCGATGCACTAAAATTAACAAAGTATAGATATGTTTTTCTAAATTTAATTACATGTATTTCAATGTCGATTGGATTCTACGAAAATACCAAAACAGGTGTCTTCCATAAGGTGCCCATTATCATTATCATTAGTTTTGTCCTATTTCCGTGTAGAAATCTGAATTATCCTATGGATAAGTTCTAGTTGTAGTTTTAGTGTATCTAGAAATACCAGATGTCTTGCACAAGGTACCCATTATGATTATCATTAGTTTCGTCCTATTTCCATGTAGAAATCTAAATTATGCTATGGCTAAATTCCAATTGTAGTTTTAGTATATCTAGAAAGACTAGCCAGATTCACTAAAGTAGTTGTGTTGAATATTTGTCTTATATTATTTGTTTATCATTCAATTTTTCAACATATATCACAAATTTTCACTTGCGTAAAGTATTTTTATCTTACTTAAAAAGAGAAATAGACTATGGAAGATATCAACCGATAACAATAGCCCAAAAGAGAAATTACCTCATTCAAAAGAGAATAAACTAATAAAAGGATAATAGAAGTAGTGATATTATTATCATATGAGGAGGTAATGGAGACATATATTGATATCTTAACTATCATAAAAATGGTAAGGGTTTCCTCTATAACGTCCCTCTCTAAATTTGGAGTAAACATATTGTGCTACATATTTTGTTAGAATCTATTAAATGATAGAAGTTATTGTAGGAGATAGAATCATTAACTGATGCAAAAACATCCAATAAATTTCTCTGATGAGGTTGCAACCTGCTAACCATAGATGTTATAGTTTTTCATATTTCCTAGCCTAAAAGGCATGGATCCAGCATGAAAATTGGAGGTTAAGTTAAATTATAAAAGATGCTAAAGATTTCCTAAAAAGGATGGAATTGTAGCATTGGAAAAATTGGAGAAAGTATTTAAGACTTGCAACATTGGTTGTTGGTTGAAGGCAGGCACTGAACTATTGAAGTTATTTGTGGAGAGATTTAGATGCTTATGTCTTGAAGGCTCAAAGATAATATCCGAGTGTAGGAGTCAACCATGGACAAGATTGTGTGATAAACCAAAATACTATAGGCTAATGCATCTTCCCAAGTCCACAAGACTACTACTTGAATCGTTGATGTAATTTCAAATGTATGCGTTAATTTTTAATTTGAGTGAGGCAGGCGAAGATTACACTCTACTATTTGCTGGAGTGAGTAATGTCTTCCCAACCCAACCTGATAGTAGGAAATGTTTTTTGTAATTATTTTCCTACCACTCATAGACATGCCCTGAGTTACTTATTGTTTCCAAATTTTCATTAAGCAGTTGCACAAAATATTATTTTCAAATTTCCATTAGCAATTTTGTCTGCACCATTGTGATTGCCATGAGAAACCATTCAGGCTAACATGTAAGAGTTCACTTGAGTTAAATCTTCACTTCTCATTAGATATTTATCTAATTTAATTTATAATTTAATATTATTGGATTTGTCTCCAAATTTTCACTAAGTCGCAACCAAGAATATGATTTTCAAATTTTTATTAACAATTATGTATCATATGCATGCACCATTATCTATGCTAGGTAGAAAGGTTCAATGCTATATTAGTTAAGAATTGTCATTGCTAGAAGCCAAAGTCAACTCATTTTGTGCATATTTATCCATCATAATATTTTCAAGAAACATAATACAGAATATTATGTTGACAACATTGAGAAGAAATCTTAATTGCTACAGGTAAGTATTTAATGTACTAACTTAAAATATCATTAACATTTGAATTAGTGAGGCTCAGGAAGGTGCATGCCACCCATTCAACCTTAATTATAATTAAGGCTGGGTGGCACGGTAGCCCGCAGCCATGCAAGCACATGTGAATTTATGCTAATTAATGAGAGGAATTTTTATTACTTGCAACATGATGATGGAGGCGGTAATAGCGACATTGGATCAAGCATGGCACTTGTGGGTTTACGAGCTCGAACTAGGTATCAACTAAGTATTAATATGGGAAATATTACATACTGTAATGGCTTCAAGGAGGTTTTACAATGCTCAAGTTTCCATGGTACAAGGTAAGTCTAGGATGACTCCAAGTTTTTCCAATAAAATCACACCTTTAGCACTTTTAGAAGAATTTTCCTTGTGGATTTACAACACTAAGTGGTAAAAAAAATAGTGCTCTTGGTCATTTGCTACACACTAAAGAAACAATGAGATGTGCTAGGGTGACTACTACATAAAGGGGTATGTCAATTATTTATACATCACTAAGGTAAGTTCAGTATTTATTTATTGTTGTCATCAACTCTATGTTAGTCTTTATGGGGACTAGGAACTACCATAATTCACGAGTCTTGTCCTTATTCTTAATTAACCATAGACATTGGCTCTTTCATTTTCTTGATCGACATTATGGTTATTTATAAGGTTTTGGTTTAATGTTGGGTATCCTTTATGGTGATGGGGCCAATTTTGTTAGTTGGTGGACTAGAATGCATAGGTTGGTCTAGTAACATTGCGTTCTCCTTGTGTTGGAAGGATGTCAATTTTTTGGTGGTTTGATGGATGGTTGGGTGTGCCTCCATAGAGAGAGAAAGCATGATTAACATCTCAACTTGTGAATTTTAGCCCTCATCCCATGTATAGGTATAGGAGGTACATAATTAGGTTCCTGCAGTATTCTATCTAGGTGTATTGATGCTTATTGTTATGGAAATAGTTTTTTGGTTTGCAGGAAATATTGTGATATAGCTTGGAGTGAAATGCCTCATCAATGAGGTAGTACTAGAAGTGCAATTCTAGAGAGGGGTGAATGGAAAAGGCACATTATAGGAGATTTAGGCCATGGTGAGGCCTTAGATCCCACTCTAGCCCACACACATGGAATCAATGACTTAGTTTCTCCAAAGGAAATTGGCTATCTTTCTTGGTAATTACCTAGTGGAAAATAAATATGGTATGTGTGAGGATGTTAGGATTTTGGAAAATTGTATAAATCGATGTAATATTATGATATAATGGAGGCCCTTAGATTCACAAAATAAAAAATAAAAAAAATATCTATAACCATGCAAGAGAGATCATTGTTTTATAAAGAATGATAGATATGGAAAATTTTAATGACTAAACATCTGAATGGAATGGTATAAATAGGGGGATAAATTTGTTACAAACATTCACGAGATTAGAGAATTATAAGAAAGTAAATGATGAATGGTTTTCTATCCTTTTTTACTTGGAATTTGTGTTAGTATAAAGAAAATTTCATAAGTAAATTATTATATTAGTATATATATATCTGTGTGTGTGAGGATTGATTTGTTATATGTAACTGAGTGTAAGATTGGCATAACATATTTCAAGAAAGATGCATTCTCAATATATAATTTATATTTGCACAAAAAAGTCATATGTATATTTTTATAAAGGTAATGGATACAATTGGATTAAAATTTTTAAATAAATTTTAATGAATACACGATAATTTAAACAAAATTTCTACAATTACATTAAATTTATGATAAAAATTATAAATTATGTTTATGTTTTTAAGGTTTTCCTATTTAAATAATTCTTGAGACTAAACTTGTTATTTTGCAAGCTTAGAAAAATATAACACTAAAAAAAATCACTTTTCCCTTTCCCTTTTAAGAAACCAATATATCAACTAACAAACATCTATCATATATAAGAACCAAACAATTTATAGTTTCATCTATTAGAAGTTATTAATCACTAAAGTATGGATAAATGCAACAATAAGAATAGAGGAGATTAACAACATTTCAATTATTTTTTATAAAAACATCCCAAAAGATAATATCAATAAATGGAATTACATATTAAATTGTATTGTTCGCGTGACTAGTGCTCTAAATCCTTGTATAAGGGATATGTGTAGGTATTATGACTATTTATGTCTCTGTCTGAAACATATTTGGTCTATCCCTTAGCTACATATGAGATGATTTCACTCCACGACTTGTAACACTAATATGTACAGTTTCATATTCATATAGCTATGGACAAAAAAAAGATATACCATAATTGAAAATGTAAAAATCCTCATTGAGATATAGAGAAGTTATTAAAAATTACCTGGTGAGCTAGTAACTTGTTAACTAGTGCTTTCATGTCTACTACTATGCTTGATTTACCAAGAATAATGAAAACAAAATTTTATGAGTGGTGTTGAACTTCTTTGAAATTGTAGAACTTTGAACTTAGTGGCCACTAATTATTTATTGTCACAAGATATCCACGAGCTAGCAACAAATGTTTACGGGGACATAGTATACCAATCATATACTATCTATATTAGATAAAACTATAGAGGGATGATTAGAGAGGAAACATGCATCTTGGTCAAGATTGTGTGATGTAAGGATTTGTCGAGGTAATAAAATTTAATTGTTACTTTGCTTTTTTAAACTAGCCATAAATCTAGTGTAGTCAAAATATCGACTTAAAAAGTAAATTGCAACCCTCTTTTTAAAGGATGAATTTTGTGTTTAGATATATTTTTATTAGTACAAAAAGATATAATACCAAACAAAACATTTTATTTTATGCCTCTTCTCTGAAACAATCAACATTTACATTTTCAATGTTTTTTATGAATCTGAGTTAAATAAAATATTTTATTACTTATTTATGTTGTTATTTGAACAATAATTATCATTTAATCCAATCCAAAAGTCATGAATATTAAAGGAATTATAATTGTAAAATAATAAAATTTAAATTTAAATTTTTTATCAAGGTTGTTGAAGGCTAAACAGTATTATCTAAAATTTTGTAATAGTTTTTGCATTTTGATCACCATTTAATGTGGCAGGGAAAAGAAATACAAGGAACATTACTTTCTATGTATTAGGATTATTACTATTATTTATATGAGTTTATGTGATTTAAAATTGTATTCAACAACCTTATCATTATCATGTTATATAAATTAATTTTAAATGTTAGGAGACATCAATTCATTCTTTATAAGAAACCATACTTTCCTTATAATACATGTGTTGTGCTATAAAAACTATCCTAGATCCATCTTAATTGAAACCTATTAAGTGGATAGAGTGATAATATATTTCAAGTTGCAAACCTTTCTTTAAGTTTTTCACTCACAAAAGTGGTATCATCTTGAAATATTTGATCCCTCTTAGTACTTGATAGATATAGAGTAAATATAGATCTAGGTTGGTTCATCTCCATAATAAATTACCTTGTCTTATCTATAAAGTTTTGGTGGAAAGAAAATACAACAAAGTTGTTCAAAAAACCAAATTGCAAAACCAATGTTAAATTTCAACAACAAACTTTTCATGGAAAGGGAATTGATATCATTAACAAATATTTGTAATATATTAATTTTAAAATATTTAAATAAATATCACTCAACGTCAAATCTTCAAGGGTTCTTTACAAAAATGTCCAAAATATGTTTCCCAATATCATTATGGAAAAAATAAATAACTAGAAAATGATTCATTCAAATGTTCCTCCACAAACTCACACATGTTCAATGAGATAATTTTACTAAAAATAAACCAAATGAAACCTTGATTTAAAATAAATAAGTTTCTAAGAAAATATTCACACAATAGTCATTTCATGGTGTATAAGCATATATATGACCTAGAAAATCATTAACCAAGTTAGACCATTCCCTTTTCGAACACTCATACATTTTCAACCACATAAATTTACATAAAATAGATCAAATGACATTGAGACAAAGTAATTTTTTTAATATAAAAGAACTATATACCTCCCAATAGGACAATGTTTCCTACACAAAGAAAGATTAAAAACAACATTACTTATAAAAAAAAATTAAATAGACCCCTATTTTTTCCCTTTCTAATTTTAAATTATTAACAATCAATTTAAACAAAGTAAAATCTGACCATAATATATAGAAGAGTTTCCTGTTGTACTCATACAATTTATGAAAATAAAATCATAGGAAGTAATTCACAATAAAAATAAATTCCACAAACACTAGACTTAAATACAAATGAATCAAATGAAACCCCACATTTCTTTTCTTCTCATTTAACTTTTTTCAAAAATGATTTGAAACAAAGTAGAGCCCCCTTGTTCTCTTCCTTATTCGTAAAAATTAGATGTGGAAAACAAAAGAAAATTTAAAGCTTCAAAAAACCCAAATTTTAACCTTACATTGGAATGGTTTGAGCATAAATTCATGGTTCTCTACATGGGAGTTAGGCCATAGAAATTCATGAGGAAAGATGAGATATGCTAGCTCAAAAATCCAATTTGCAATAAATGAGAATGAGAATATTACTTTAGATAATAAATAAACACAAAATGTGTATGAATAGATAGTGAAAGAAGGTTGAAGGTCGCAAATAGGCCCTCCACCATTCCATCCCTTTGTCGCCCCATCTCTCTCTTACTCTCTATAACTCTTCCTCTCTCTCACTCCTCCTATCCCTCTCTCACAGTGTCTCTAAATCTCTCTCTATGACTCTTACTATGGTTCTCTCTCTCTCTCTCTCTATCAATCTCTCACTCTCTTATTCCTTGTCTTACCCTCTCTCTTCTGCACTCTCCTTCTCTCTCTTCCCCACTCTCTCTCTTTCTCTCTCTCTCTCTCCTTCCTTCTCCCTCTCCCCCTCTCCCTCTCTCTCTTCCCCTCTTTACCTTTCCTTCTCTCTCTCTCACTCCCATTCTTCTTCCTCCTCCCTTTGCCCATCTTCCTCTCTCTTTCCCTCTCTCTCTTTGTCTCTCCCTCTCTCCCTCTCCCTCTCTCTCGGTTGTTTTCTATTACTTGATCTCCCTCCCTCTCTCTCTCTTTCTCTCCCACTTTCCTATCTCACTTTCTCACCCTTGCTCTTGCTATCTCCCTCTCTCATTGTCTCCCTATCTTGCTCTTTCTCACTCTCAGAATATCTCCCTCACACAATATCTTTGACATCATTTCCTTCTCACTCTCTCTGTAAATATCTTCGCCTCTCTCTGTAAATAGCAACAATGAATTATTGTAACATAGGAGGCCTAGATCAAGGATTATTGTAACATAAGAGGCCTAGATCATCAAAACAGATCAAGAATTAAGGTCAACTCTCAGGGAAAAATTGACGAAGAGTGAGTCATGTCAAGGCCATTACAATAGCTTCATGAACATCTAAACACACAGATGCATATGCGTTAAGGCCTTTAAGAATGTGTTCAACCCACACAAGCAATTATAGTTGTAGTGGTTATATGAGCTCTGCACAAGCTACTTTATTGGCTCTTTAGCTTTGTTATAAGGACAAGCTTTTGCGCTTTTTGATTTTGTGTCTTTGCTTTTTCTGATAAGGCTCAACTTTTTTACTTTCTTGACTTTCTAGTGCTTTGTATTTTGTTTTCTGGTTCATCTGCTTTTTTTGGACTCTTTTTGTTTTTGTTTTTTTGTTATTTTGTTTATTTAGTTTTTTTTTTTTCTTTTTTCTTTAAATTATAA
>APFE031366033.1:1261-13985 GCA_000404065.3 Pinus taeda
TCCCTCCCTCTCCCTCAACTCCTTCCCCCTTACATCACCCCCTCGTTCCCTCTCTCGCTCGCTCACTCTCCTGCTCCCTCTCTCTCCCTCACTACCTCTCTCATGCTCCTACAACCTCTCTATCCCTCATTCCCTCTCCCCCTCACTTGCTATATCTCTTTCCCCTCGGTGTACCCTCCTTCTCGCTCTCTCTCTCATTCTCGTGCCTCCGATATTACCCCTCACTCCCTCTACTTCTCTCCCCTTCCCTTGCTCCCTCCCTCTCAATGGTTCCCTTATCCCTCACTCTCTCCCTCTCACTTCCCTCTCTCTCCCTCCCTCCAATGCTTCCTCGCTCTCCCATGCCCTTTACCCCTTATGTTGCCTCTTCACAATCTTTCTTCCCTTCCTACATTCCTTCTCCCCCTCTCTCACTACCTCTCTATCTCCACATTATATTTATACAATAATATGTTTACACCAATACAAATAAACAATAAAAGTTATTTATAGTAATAATAAACACTTAAAATAACCTATTAATATAGATATAATTGGTGATAAATAACCACTATCAAAATAATAAATAGAAATAAAAAATGCAAGTTCATTACATACGGTCGACAATTATGCATTACATAAAAAAGCAATCATATATATATATAAATATAATTTCAAATAATGAAAATTTTCATAGTAGGGAATGCAAAGCCATATACGAAGAGTTGGGGCAGTCTAAGATAAAGTAAAAGCTTGGCACGTTTAGCCGTGTATTATACAAGTTTAGGCTGCTATTTCAAAAGGCATGTCTTATATTTTCCAAGAATTCTAATTAAAATGGATATCGGACATCCATTAAAGCATAATGGTAGCTGTGATAGATAAAATGTCATTAGGCCTCCACTAAAGGTTAATGACGACTGCAATAACATGTTCACAAGGGAGAAAAGCGAGTCAAGCCACCAAAACAAGTATAATTAGTCCAAACCACCTTAACCTGCATCATAAGGAGTCAAGTACTACAATAGTCCAAACCACCTTAACCTACATTTGGATAAATTTCTCGATGATCGTGGTAAGGAGTGAAGAACTACAATGAAGCACATTCCTTTTGACAAATTTCTCGATAATCAGGTCTTAATATTTAGAATAGAAGGACAACCTATATCTATGAATTGACCACTAAGGGTAATATTTAGGATTTCTATGGTATAAAAACCCTATGTCAACCTAAATAGTCGGAGAACTAACCTGGTATATTTACAACAGAAAATGACCATACCTGAAGCCCTGTTTGATGCAATAGACCACATTTTGAAATCCAGCATCGTATTGTTCACGAGAGCTGTTGAGATTGTGCATTTGTCATCTCGCTAAAGAAAGCTCCTCTTAATCAATAAAGCTCGTAAAGCCATTAAAGTATACATAGATATAGATTTTGAAACCCATAAATTTTCTAGAATTTAAATTAACCAGCACTAAAATATGCACTATTTAGAAAAAATTATATAAGATTAAGTTTAGAGAGTTTGTACTCGAAACTAAGAAAATAATTATGAGTTTAAATGGCAAGTTATAAAATAAAAATATGAAATAAATTCTAAAGCATCCAGACTAAATATTAACGACGTAAATGTTAACTCAAAATCATGTGCAAATATCAAGACAAGAGAGCCATTTACGCAAGAGCATGAGCAGAATTCAATCTCACTGTACCTGTGCAAGTCTGATGAGAGGAACGACCAGGGTTTGTTTTATGGGAGAGCCAAAGAAATCGTTGAGAGGCTAATAGTTCACAAATGTAGTCCCGGTTGTAACCAGCCTTGAACAATAATCTTTAGTGGGACAAAAACTGATCAATTTGTGTAGTCAAGAAGTGACCAGGAAGCTGCCAATGCCATGCCATACCCTCCTCTACCCATCAAATGTGAAGATAGAGACCAAGAAGCTGCCAACGCCATGCCATACCCTCCTCTGCCCATCAAATGTGAAGATAGAGACCAAGAAGTCTCGTCTCCCACCCATTAACAGCGGCCAACGCACACATATCCATGAAGACAAAAAACATATCGAGACAACGCAGTACAAAGAAAGAGGAAGCCAGAACAATCAAGATGTGAAGGTACTCCAGTTTTACCTGCTCATTGAAGTTTTGAACAGATGCTGCAATTTTTCATATCCAAACCAATTCCAGTGGATTGATGGAGCTTGGCGCAGAAGAGATGGATTCCATAGTTAATAGAATGAGAATAAAAGCATGTGTTAGGGAAAAGTTCTTTGTCCTCGAACGGAGAACCATTAGATACCTTTCTTGTAATCAAAGGTGCCATTCTTGTAATCATCCCACGGTTTTGGATGTTATCCTCGCAATCAAGCTGCCATTCTTGTAATCATCCAACGGTTGGTTTAATTTGCAGCAAGTATTGCAATGCTTTAATTATGAGAATAGAATGCCAAAAAAATAATATTTTTTCTGTCGGAAACATTGGATGCCGTTCATGTAATCAACGGTGCCATTCTTGTAATTATGCAAAACCGGGATGCCGTTCTTGTAATCAACGGTGTCATTCTTGCAATCATCTAGCGGTTGCTATAATTTGCAGTAAATCTTGCCATGATTTAACTATGATATAGAAAACTTTCACCCACTCTAGCTCCTATTTGTTAAATAACATTAACACTTCCTTTTTAAGTTCAAGCTTAAATTTATTATATTATATAAATAATAACAATAATTCAAATTTACTATATAATATGGTTATTTCTGGTTCCACTTGTACCATATCATAATTTGTATTTAATTTTCAAACATAAAATAAATTTAGAATTTTAATTAAATAAAGCAGATTTTATTATTAACTTTATCTGTACATAATTTTTAAACTTAAATAATTTACTTTAATTTTACCCACTTTATTTTTAATTTAATATATTACTAATTTTATACTATTCGAATTTAATGTACATAATTTTTAAACTTAGATAATTTAATTTAATTTTACCCACTCTATTTTTAATTTAATATATTACTAATTTGATACTATTCAAATTTAATATATCACTAATTTGATACGATTTATGTAGTATATTTTTAGGTTTCGATAATAAGTCAAATTTGAAATAAAAGAGAGTTAACATAAAATAGACCAGAATTAGTTATTTAGGTTTTCGAGTACCTTTTTTTTAATTTATTTTTAGATTTCGATAAAAAATAAGATTTGAGATAAAGGAGAATAAACATAAAACATACCAGAATTAGTTTATTTAGGTTTTCTAGTACTTTTGTTTTTTTAACCAAGGGATGTAATTTTATAAAGTAATAAGTTGTGATATATTTGATTTGTAAAAATATCTTTATTGTTTTTAAATAATAATTTTATAATTTTTTTATTTAAAATATAAATAAATATAAGGGAAATGTTTAAGCAGCAGGGGTTTAGCCCAGTGGCATTATGTTAAGTAGGGAAATCTATTTAATATTTATTTTTAATTTAATTTAAAATAAAATTTTAATTTAAATTTAATGTTTTCATTAAATTTAATTTGTGGAATATATTATTAAGATGATATAATTTTAATATTTATTTTAAATAATTTATTACTAAATAAATTTCCCTATATTATTATTTTTAGTTTTACACTATGATAAATGATAATAAAAATAATCTTTTTAAGTAAAATCCACTTTCTTATTTTCAAATTTTTAACTTTCTTTTTCTTTGTTGGTAATTAATTGAATTGGTGATTTGGACCATTAATTAATTGAGAGATGCAATCAATGATCTCTTTACATTTTGCTTAACATATTTACATACTTTATCAAATGAGCTATTTGAAAGAGTTAAACGAATTTTAAACAATATTATTAAAGTAATATAATTATTATAATAAAATAAACTTGTAAATATTCATATTATAATTTAAATTTCATTTGTGCTTTTCACTATTTTTATTAATTATATTATTTTAAAAAATTATCATAATCCATTATATTTATTTTAAATTTTTTTCTACTTTAACTTGATTCATAAATTGTATTAAATATATCACTCAATAAATCATTACCATACATCTTGATAGGTTAACAAAAACATATCAAAACTAATTATAAATTATTTAAACACAATTTTTATTAATACCACATATTACATGTATCTTGAGCATTCTTAATCATGGATGTATCAAATGTTGAAAAAGATCATATTTTTTAAACTAAAATCATTTTCACCCATTCTATTTTTAGTTTAATATATTACTAATTTGATATCATTCACATGGTATATTTTTTGGTTTTGATGATACAACAAATTTGAAATAAAGGAGAGTAAGCATAAAATATGTACCCTAGCAATGTTACTTAGGTTTTGAAGTACTTTTTGGCCATTTTTTTTACCAAGATGTTATTTTATAAAGTAAAGGCTTTCATAATTTTTATTGAAAAATATCTTTGTTGGGTTTTAATAATATTTTTATAATTCATTATTTAAATAAACATAAATTTAAGTGAATTTAGCTATATTATTTTAATTTAAATAAAATAAAATTTAGTGTAATGTTTTTTTTTTAAATTTGTTTCAATATATATTTTTTTTCTAAGTAAGGTTAATCTATTAATA
Organism: Pinus taeda; assembly: GCA_000404065.3. NCBI lineage: Eukaryota > Viridiplantae > Streptophyta > Pinopsida > Pinales > Pinaceae > Pinus > Pinus taeda. The sequence goes on from APFE031366033.1 coordinate 5,857, forward strand.
TGATACAAAAAAGGGTAGTTACAATGATTCTTTGCCACAAAGGAACCCGGCCTCAATGAGCATGCATCCATGATAGTTGTCTGTGATTGCCCCAACAGATGGCAAGCCATTGCCCCAACAGAGGGGGAGCCATTGCCCCAACAGAGGGGAAGCGATTGCCCCAACAAACGGGAAGCCTTCTGTTCTAACCTTCATCAGCTTCCTACTCGTCATTGTTGCCCCTTTTCCTACTACTCGGGCCAGCTCTATTCGCCTCGTCCATAAAATTATCCAGGGGAGCATGTTGCTCAGTCTCTTCTATAATGTTGATTGAGACAATAGCTATTATAACTAGGCGGTTCAAAGATCTGCAAAACCGAAACTGGGTGGTGTGAGGAGTAGGATGTAGAGGTAAGGGAAAGGTTGTGGTGTGAAAGCTGCAGCTTCATGACTTGAACTATGGAGACCTGCTCTGCCTCTGCCACTTCTTATATCTTGGTACTGGCCTGCGAAACTGTGTTGGTGGGGATTTTCAGTAGAGGAGGCAGGGGAAGTAGAGTTGGGGCTAGGCAGAGGAGGGGAACGAGAACTTCCGTCGTTCGTGCCACCACGTCGACTGCGCATACAATGGCAGAGCATGGTGGCTATGGGAACAGGGAGTAAGTCAGCATGAATAGAAGGGGAATTGATAGAAGATCTATGCGAGGAAGTTATATAAGGTTGGAGGTTGTGAGACAAATTGCAGAGGTTGGTGTGGGAATGGTGAAATCCATTACCCTAATTAATGCAGCTCACAATCCAACATCTGTGACCAATGTTGGTGCGTTCATTTGACTCTCTTGCCTGCGGAGGGCAGACACAGTCAATCAGGGGCAGAATAACAAGAAAGTTCTCTAGTCCATGGTTAAGTGGGTAATGGCCCTACCTCGACTAGTGCAGGCATTAAATGGCTCCTGCAAGGTGCCATGAATGCCATTCAGGGTGGCTTTGGAAAGGTTGCAGAGGGCCATGTGGTTGCCTTGTCCGCCACCGCTCCGACTAATGAACTTAACTATCGTAGTTAATATTCGCATCTGGGATGTTTCAATAGATTATTAATATGACATATATTTTAATATCTATTTTAAATAATTAATATTAAATAAATTTTCTTAATTATGATAGCTTTTTCAGCATAAATCACATTGTATTTCATTTGTTGACGTGTTTTAGACCAACCAATGTGGTTCATCGCCAGGACAAGTTCAGGAGCAGATCAAGCTATCCATTTTAAATAGACAGAGCAGACCTCCAATGGCTATAATTCAAGATCAGGCAACGACTATAATGGCTAAATTTTACTGGGGAGTAGTTAGATGGACTAGGAGGAGGGGGTAAAAATAAGTTTATCAAATTGAAAGTTATATTATCATAAAAAGTCAAAGGGGAATATATTATATATATATATATATATATATAATATATATATATATATATATATATATATAAAAGTATGAATATTAAGTTATTAGTGGAGTTATAAAAGGAATTAAATAAATAAATATATAAATAATAAAAATCAAAAAAGGGTCATAAGATTTTTAATTATATATATATGATGATGATGATGATGATGATGGTTAATGTCGGCTGAGACCAAACATTGGTCTATTGGTCCTATAGAAACAAATTATTTATTTTGATTTAAGATTTTATTCCTATGCTCAAAAATCTTGGAGAGAAGCCTCGTGAGATCACTATAATTTTGACATTGTAGAAGACTAGGAAGGTCAGTATTGTAACAAAGATTGTGAAACTGAGATATAATGTCGTTGTACGCGGGACACTCTAAGAGGAAGTGGCGGGACACTTTTAGAGGAAGTGGTTTTCATCCTCGATGTTCCCATTCTCACATAGATGGCAGATCCTTGCCATCCATGGTGTTTTAGGAACTGCCCAATGACCTGTTTCACTATGGAGCTCACGAGAATTCGTTTTAATCTTTGCTATATTAATTTTCTTCTTTGAGCTAGTTAAAATAGAGAGATGCTTTTGATCTTCTAGGGCAGAGTTGATGACCTTCTTATAATAACTTATTTTTTTTTTAGCTTCTAAATCTTTCTCACACCACATTTTTTCTTTGAACTTACAAGTAACAATATCTTTAGTGCTATTAATTTTTTGCAGTGCATCATTCTCGCTGATCTCCCAATAGTTTAACTAGGCCCCTGTGTCTTTATGCCACCCCCGTTCTAACCTTAGGTGGTTTTGGCTGGAATTTAATGCTAGCTTAGGAAGTCTATGATTGCCTATGTTATTGAGTTTGTGCTTGTACAACAGAAACCTATTCATAGATAGGCTCTCAATGGGGGAAATACTTGCTTCTATAAGGATAATAGGATATGGTGTATTACTTTTAATTTTCAGGTTATACGTTACAAAACGCTTCTAGATTTGCTCAATCTTTCTCCACGATTCTCTAGAGATGTTGCAACCCCAAACCTCACAGCCATATAAGATAACATGAGTGACTAAAGTTTCGAAGAGGAACTTCGTTTTATCCCACATTACTAGGTTTTCAGTTTTACAATTATTTTCACGACCAAAATAAGCTTTCGAGCCCCCACTAATCCTTTTCTCAATGCTACGGTTCCAATTCAGCTTGTGATGAATATCAATTCCTAGGCACTTATAAGAATATACTTCCTCCAAGTTATTATTGTCACACATAAAATTAGCGTAAGTGTACTTCTTGGATTTGGTAATCATATATATATAATGTAATTTTAAATGATTATTAAGTTATTAGTTATTTATAAAGGTATTAAATAAATATATAAAATATAAAAGTGAGGTGTTAATCTTAACAACACTGCCATGTTGTTAATCTTAATGCCTTCTAGTTGCAACTTGTTCACAAAATGCTTTTTCCGTAAGTCTCTCTACTTCGATTATGCAGGTATCTATGCCAACCTCAAAGACATATTCCCACACACAGAAGAGGCCATACCCATAAATGGTTCTAGGTAAAATAAATTACAATTCCACATTTGGATAGTCTGAGTTAGGGTTGAGGTTAATTTGAACATTTTCTCCATTACTAACCCTTAATTTATTTTATTTATTTGTAGAATTTCAGGCATAGCGCAATGCAGGAGATTCCTCATAGGTAATTACTTTGGAATGTTGTAGCGAATGCCCATTCATAAGCTACCCTCACTGTAATTTTGACTAGTTACATCATCTCTTGACAATATGTTAGGTGATGCCCAAACCCTTGTTCCTTGGATGTATATGGGTCATGGTGGCAGGGTACTTACTATTGGTCTTTTACTTTGCCATATACCAAGTTTGAATGGTATTTTATTTCATGACTCGCTTAGCCTCTTAGGGGATTTTGATTGTCATAGGGAAATTTTCCATGAGATATGAGATGGAGTTTCAATGTTCTGTTAACATTATTTTGTGCATTGTTAAGGGTTTTGTAATTGTATTGTGGGGTTTTAGCCCCTTTTATTTCCATTGGTTTATTAAGCTGAAAACTTGTTTGATGGCACAACATTGCTAAATATTAAACATTGATCAATATCACAATTGTTATTTCTTTTTCTTGGACAAAGGACTTGGCCCCTCACTGTCGGAAAAGTTGAAGCTACATATATTATATATTTTCTTTATTTTATCTGTATATTTATCAAATTTGTCTCTTGTCAATTTGTATGTAGTTTAGATCATGTGTATGCTTTTATATATGCAATTTTAGAAACTAATGGATGTTGGATTACCAATTTATTATCTCTAAATTAATAAGTTTTATTTTTTATTCCCGTTGTGGACATAGACCCTTCTTGTGGTTTCAATATAAGCAAAACCAGACTCTAAAGCCTAGTGGACATCCCTCAAAACCATTTCTTCAGGTTGTGCCAATAAGGTTTGTCGTGAAGAATAATTTTGGGTGATGTCGCCACCCTCACTTCAGATTAATCTTGTTTACACAATTAAAAGTATAATCCTCTTCGACTTAGTTTCTTGAAAATATTGGAAAACCATCCCTTCTGTCTCTTATGGGACTATGTATTTGTACTTAGATATTTGTATTTAACTTCTCTTAGAAAATTACTATTAGCCTCCCAATTGGCATACCCGGAAACTAAGCATTATTTTACTGTAACTTATTATATAAATAATTAACTTCCACTATTATGTGTCAACCACTATTGTTTTTGGTTACATATTTTAATTACATATTTATATTTACAAACCCATTCCTATTTGTACTCTTTAATGAGTGGTACAATGGTTCATAACCAATTTCATTTTCAATCTTAATTAATCATGAAAAGTAAATGCTAGTACCAGTCTTCAAAACAATATAGGAACAATGGCTTTCAATTTCCAATTCTGTAATTCATATACAACATACAAACAACAAGTTTCAATCCCTATGTCGTAACATATATATATCAAAACATATAACAATGGTGCTCGATCCAAATATTCACAATGGTTCTTTTTTTTTAAACAAAAGAAACAACAAAATAGGAAATCCAAGCCATTAAACAGTTAAACAATTATCTTCTATTCGATGGCCAAAATTTTATAGGCAAGGCTACACGACCCTTCCAATGAGAAATTGGCTATTACATCAAATATTCTCCACCCAAGCTCCTTAGAATCCAGACCAATTGCCTAGATAGCAATTCTAATTCACTGACATCAGGACCTCCAAGTCTAGCCTATAATTTTTTCTTTCCTTCCACAAGGAAAATCTACCAATTGAAGTCTTTCCCACTGGTTCTGATCCAGCTCAAGGAATTCACTTCTAGGCATCATCCTACCTTCCTATTTCCACCTTCCTCTCCCTATCCTTTCTTTTTAAAAAGAGAGAGAAGAACTAAAAAATAGATAACTTCTTCTAACTATTAATTGTTAGATAAGAGAGAATTATTGAGTCGCCATCTGTAAATTCTAGAACTTCTCATAGAGACCATGTGTGTTTTTTTTAAATAAATAAAACCAATAACTAATTACCATTTCAAATTATTCTAGAATCCATATCTTCCTCTACTTAGTAAATTACTAAGTTCACCATAGTAAAGTAACTAATTAAATATTTACAACACCTGGGGATGTCACATCTCTCCTCCCTTGAGTGTAACACCATCCATGGTGTTTATCTTTATGACCATTGATGGAACAACTCGAGATATTCCTCATGCATAAATCATTTTCCTTCCTAGGTTGCTTCCTCTGAGCTAAATTTCCTCCACCTCACTTTAACCTGGATGACAGGTCACTTTTGTAGCATTATTTCTCTCTGGTCTAGTATACGTAGAGGTTCTTCCAGAAACTCTCAGCCTAGTTCGACCTGCGACAATCACAATTTAGCCACTATTCTGACATATAAGTATATATGAAGAGGTTTATATTTACCATTTTTAGTACCTTTTACCTATAATGTGCATGTAATCATATATATAATTCTTTAAAAGAGAGACTCGGAATACATTATGAATCTGAATGTCACTAGATAATGAAAGTTCGTATGAAACTTGTCCTACCCTTTCTAAGATCTGATAATCTCCACAAAACTGGGGTGCTAGCTTTACACACTTTCCCCACCTAAGAGTTCTCATTTTTAGATTAACCCACAAATAAACATGATCACCGACATAGAATTCTCGCTAGTTTGTTTTCTTATCCACATAATTTTTTTGTCTATCTTGAGAAGCTTTTAGACTTTACCGAACTTTTTTCACCTTTTTTTCCATTTCTTCTAACACATTAGGTCCCAAGTCCATTTTATTCTTAGGACTACTCTAGTTTGTAGGTATTTTACATTTCCTTCCATAAAGTACGTCAAAGGGACTCATTTTTAGTGATTCATGGTAACCATTATTATAAGAAAATTCTACTAGGTGAAGATATTCTTCCCATTTTCCTCATTGCAACGTTACATGCATATGTGTCATATCCTCGACTTGGGGGTCATTGAATGTTCTCGTTCTATTGAATATGTCCGAAGATGTATCTATGCCTATGTATTATATTGGTTATAGGATACAATCTTCATTTTTGATATTAGTATGACCATATGTTTATGGATGATATCAGGTACTAAAGTGAAATTTATTACCCAACCCTGTGAAAAGAACCCTCCAAAAGGTGGAGGTGAATTTCACATCTTGATCATAAATTATAACTCTAGGCATTCCATGCAACATGAATATTTATTTCATAAATATGTCTTCCACTTGTGTCATCTAGTATGTGGACTTAAAAATACTGAAATGAGTTAGTTTGCTCAATTTATCCACCACTACAATGATAGAATCATTTTCTCTCTTTGATTTGGGCAACTTGGTTATGAAATCCAAGGTAATTGTGTCCCACTTCCATTTAGGAATGGGTAAAAGATGCAAAAAATAGGAGGAGGATTCTGAATCTTAGGTTTAACTTGTTGACATTGTAGGAATTTTTCTAAATATTTTACAATACCTTTCCTCATACGAGGCCAATAATAACTTGTTTTAATTGCAGAAAATAGTTTTTGATATCCTGGATGAGTGGTATGAGGACTTCTATGGAATTTGTCTAATATAAATTATTTTATTGATAATTGGTTAGGGATATACATCCTTTCTCTAAACATCAGCAAAATGTCAGATTAATACCATACTCCTTTTGTTTTACAGAATTTTTTGCAAGTTAAGTTTGTTGCCAAACATATTCATATTCTAGGTCTTTTAGAGCAGCTTCTTTAATTTGCTAAGAAAAATTAAACTCCACTCAATTATATGAAATATCATATATGGTAGAAATTTCATGATAGATCAGCTAGCCCTGATACCATGTAGAAAATATAATTATAGATTAATATGATAATGCAATACCTTTATCATAACAATCCACCTTGGTTCTATGAAGATACAAGCAGTCCATACCAAACAACATATTGTATGATCCCAATGGAAGTACATTAAAATGTGTTGAGGTAGGCATACCATTCAACTCAAATGCACAAGCTCTTACCCAATGATGAACTCTTTTCTTTATACCTATAGCCAACTACACTAACCAAGATTTTACATGCACCTATTTATTCAAACCACAGTTATCCACTAGGAAAGGATTTATTGATGCCGGTCTTCTCGAAAGTATGCATGATGGGTACTAGTTGGATGCAGAATTTAATTCCACATCCAACGAGTGTCAACACTTGAATTTTAATTAAACCTATCAGGAGATAAGCCAAAAATAAAATTAAAAATGTTGTTTTTCTTATTTTCCCTCCAAAATATTACATGTACCCCTTCTTAAATTTAAAGAATTTTGATTGGTTTACATATTATGACATGAAAATTATGTGAAAATTTCATGGACAATTTTAGGCTAAAATTTCCTCTAATGTCAACCCAAGTAGCCACACCTCTGTATCCTTCGAATTCTTCAAATTTCCATCAAAGGAAAATGGCTTGGCTTTCTTGAACTCATCTAGAAAATATCCCCTGCCACTCCTCTTGTAAGGGTGATAACGATGGTGATCACCGTACCTCTCAGAACCAGAACTAGAATAGAACTTGTGTCCATCACCTCTCTTATCTGGTGTATCCAAGAGCCTTTCATCTATGATAGTGTCATCCTATCCAACATGTTCCCACCATGAGATCTACTTCAATATGCCCCTTTAGTCCTATCCTCCTTCCCATGACTGATCTTGAGCAATTCTTATCTCTACAATTCTGACAAGATCTTAAGGATTATTTCATTAACTTCTACTTGTTTATCCTATGCCTGAATGATTATGTCATTATCTACTTTGCAACTTCTTATTTATGCTGTAAAACTTCTCAATGTGTCTATTAAGTCAGAAGAGTTCCCACCACAATGCTTCTCATTTGATCCGTAGGGAGAGTCTCATGAATAATATTCTAGCATCTTGTTAGACATATTTGATCTTCTTCTTGCAAGTATACCATGTCAGGGTAAACAAAAACATAACATAATCAACATACCTCAATATAGTTCAGGGGAGGATATCTCATTTGCAAGATCAACGAGACTAGCGCAACACATATATAAATATAATCATATCATCATATAATCATCATTTCAACCATTATCAAGTTATCAATGCATGACCATACCAACCACACACCATGATCTCATGC
>APFE031366037.1:0-19969 GCA_000404065.3 Pinus taeda
TTGAGTTTAGTTTTAAATTTACATTGTGAAGTTAAAAAAAAAATTGATTTTTATTTCAATTTTATGAGAATCACAAAAATTAAATAAAGTTTTGGTATCTCATAATGTTTTTTAGGAATTGTCTAATGGATATTTTTCATTATGTAACTCATACTAATAATTAAAAGATATTTTTATTTTTTAAAATTATTGTTGATCACTCTTTTTGTTTTGTAGTATCTTAATTTCCATTTACTATTTAACTCATTATGGCATCACAAATTTTCTTTAGTATAGATGTATTGGTATTTTAATATTATTCATATCATAGAGGATGACACCTTTTGCACTCTTTTATTGATGTCATCCTTGTATGAGCCTATTGTCATCCATGTTGTTCACCTTATTTTGGTATAGTGACCACCTAACCATGGCCACATACTCAATGGAAAAGGTTCTCTTTTATGAAGAACATATGATAGATTGTATTATTTTTAAAATTTTAATTATCATTTATAAAATTCTTTTCTCTTTTGTCTATCCCTTTAAAAAAAAATCAAAAATTCTCAAAAATTGTCTAATAGGTATTGTATCCCAAGACTTGATATTCTCATAAGATAAGACTAATCATATTTTGTTTTCTTTTTATGTTCCATTTATCCTTTTCTTCAACATTAAAATTTCAATTGAACTTATGATCCATAGGATTTCAAGAAATTTGTATAAAAACACTTTTCAAAATAAAATTCTCGTTTAATTTTAAATATATTTTGTACAACATATTTTAAAATAGTTTAAACATCACCATAATTTATAAGTAGCTATAGGAATTCAAAACCAATGATCCTTGGTTTTCGCATCCATAATCAATAATGAAGATTTTAAAAGTTTTCATTGAGCATAAAAAATGGTGAAAAATATAAAAATAGCTCTGAACACGTGATTTGTTGCCTTCACCAAACTTTAAAACACATGCAAATGGATGTGAGAAGGAGAAGAAAATACATACTCCATTTCATAACCCAGTTTTCATAATCCTCGCAACCATGATCCATATGACAAGTCGTGATTCCATCTAATAAGAAATACTTCCTCCAAGACAATTCCTAGATTTTTGATAAGAAAACTCCTCTCTAAATCCATGATGATAATATTGGACAACAAAGGTGAGACGCAATAAAGAGAAATTTGATGAGATCATAGGGGAACAAACCATAAGGCCATGGCAAAGATGAGCTAGATGAGTATATTGACGAGTTCAGGGGAAGATTAAACGAAAGTATCACACCTGAACTCCCATGTATTTTGTCGAAGTGACAAATGAACTTGTCGAATCTATTGTGCTTCAGTTGATTGTAAGACAAAGTGGGGGCATAGTTGTGTCCTAACGGTATGTTGATTACAAATTCTAGGAACATCTCAAAATCCAACGACTAAGAAATAGGTCAATTATTTATCCTTCTCCCGATCATAAATCAAATTGAATGTAAACACCCTTGGCATTCGGTTGAACCAACTCGGTCTCTCAAGCTTACACAAAAATAACTTATGAAAACCACCCCTCTAAACTGAGATGCATTTATTTCATCCCAAGGTTATAATTTATATATGTCCTACAAAAAGTGAATATGTTTGTTTGTTTGTTTATGTAAAACTAAATCTATTGATGAAAACATAATGTACAGTGAGGCTCCAGCCTCTACGGGTATAGGTCAACCATATGACCATTTTAAGAAACAAGACTTAAAATCGAGACTACCCCAGATGGGGAAACTAGCTCGAGAACGAGATAAAGATAGGTTCCTTCTGCCCACACAAGGGCTACAAATCCAGAACTCAAAATTTACTGCCAAAATTGACCACTGTAAAAAGACTGTAAAATTCAAAAAAGAATGCCAAAATTGACCACTGAAAAATTCCAAAAAAAAGGCTGCCAAAGTTGACCATTGTAAAAAGAAAAAAAACAGAACTCAGAGATTGAGCTTGACACGTGACCTATGGCATGCAACTGCTAGGTGTATTAGGACGGTGGCTTCTCTTCCACAATCAGACACCACCCATACTCGCCTGAATCAGTATCCTCTGCATGCCTGCCACCCGTGGTGTCTTGTGGCTCTCTGTCTTCAACCTGAATGCCTTTGTCTTTGCTGGTGGCATAGCCTCTTGATGTCTTCTGTCTACTGATGGACGAATGGTCCTTGGCTTTTTGCAGGTGGCTTGATCTCGGCTCCCACTGAACACTATCGCGTGAAGGAGGGGTCTTCTTCATCTCAGGGTTGTGGTCTGGATCAACGCATAAGCCATCTACCTCCTGAAAGTCCACCGAGACGGTAGCAATGATTAACGGTCTATCCATGGAGTAAAGAAAACGAAATTGAGTGTGCTGGGTAGTAGCAGTGAGATTGGTAGGGTGGGTGGCTCCATTAGTCCGATGAATCTCATAGGAGTGAGCTCATCCTCTGCCGCTATGTGTATCCAGATGTCTGCCATGGAAGCGGGAAGAGGAAGGGCTGGGGGGTGGGGAGGTTGAAGGGGAAGTCGAAGCAGAGGGAGGCAACGAAGGGGGGTGGATGGCACTGCCATGGCTACCACCATGCTTGCATCTCATGCGATGACATCGATGCATATTTCTCTGATTAGGATGCTGCAGTGAGAGGTGAGCCAAAGTGGTAGGGAGTGGGTGAGAGTAGTAAAGGAGAAATTGTGAATAATAGGGGGAATCAAGTCAAGGCCAGAGACAGGGGCCGAGACCTCAATTTGTAGGGTGGAATGAATAGACTGGGAGAAGTGGTGACCATTGCCCAGGTTGATGCAGCAGAGGAGTCTGCAACGCCTACCTGTTGCGGTGTGAAAGCTTGGCTCTACTGAGGCAGGATGGCAAGAGTAATTTAGAGGCCGAATGGAGAATTGCAGAGGGCTTGGCTCCATATTTTTATGCTTGCAGGGGATGTCTCGATCTGCACAATGGGTTAATGGTGCCGGCTGAGGGACAGAGGCCTGCCTTAAATTCCCATAGGGGAAAGCACAGATTACCATGTGGCTTGGCCACCTGCCAGTCCAGTGGCATATCTGCATTGAATTCTCATCTGCCACCCGCATCTGGGGAGAAAGTGAATATGTTGATAAGATGGAACCATTTCAATTATTTTCCATTTTATATATTAGCACCTTAATCCCTATTCATATTTTGTATTTGATATTTTCTATATCCTCTATGGCAATCAAATTCCAGTTGTGCATTCATTCTTGAGGAAATCAAAGAATATATGGATTGCTATTATGCATTTTTGAGAAAATCTCTAACCGATTTCGCTCTTCAACCACATGAATTTAGTCTTGGGTTAGAAGATTAAAAGGAAGAAAGAACATTGAGCATATCTTCACCATTACATCTATAATTTTGTATCCAATTCAATATATACATGGATATACATATAAGTACATATTTACAGAGTTTAAATATATTAAATATTAGGTTAATTGCATAATACTTGAGGATATGTGTTTCTAGTGAAATTTTGTTCCCTTAAGGATTACTATCTATCTAATCATTTAAATGAGCATGATTTTTCTCGAACAGTAGTGATGAGTCAGCCCACTCTGATAAATAAGAAGCACTACAAGCACACGATTTATGATAGGTTTTTCCACTTAAAATCATTTTAACTATGATTTATGAGCACCCATGAGAAATGGCATAAATAGGTCATCTAATAGTTGCATGTTATCTTGAACCATACTTTTTTATCATTTCAAGACCTTTAGTAATTATTATAATTTCTCTTATGGCACTTTCCAAGGGTACTTAGCACTTACCCATTTCAACATTGTAAACCTGCAATCATATCTTCTCTCTGATCATGGAATCCCTTATGTTCCCCTTACCTCTCCATTTGTTTCATTGTTGGGATCCTTTGCTCCAAACTATGTGTCATATCATGATGGGCTATATGTTAAACCTTGATAGATAAAAGAAAAAAAAAACTTAACTTGAGATTAACCAAAATAGATCTACACAACGAAAAACACCATTATAAAAATAACCCTTAATGTAGGATAGTAGTACCAAATATTCTTTGAGGAAGGATCCACTTCAAAAACCATGCTGGTTACACTATAATAGTCAGATTATAACTGCATATCAACAAAATAATATTTTTTATTTGTCCATACTCATTAGTATTCATTAAGATATATGAAAACTATCCATGATTATTATATTACTTATTCTAACAATCTAGTGGGCTTATTTGTTACCTACCAATTACCAAGTGGGTCTATTCCATGATTAAGGCCACATTACATTCATAATCATCCTTGGTTACCTCATTAGGTATCACATACTATTATCCCCCTCTTCGTTATATTCCACACCCCTTTGCATGTTTCATCCTTGAAACAATACCGAAAGTCATATAATATGATATGGTCAACTATGTACTCAATTGATACCAAACACAAATATCCATACATCTTAGTGAATGTGGAGATGGAGTCCAATTATGTCCTTTTCATCTTAATATTAATTTTGGTTACTCATTTGGATCCATATTATCTATTATGCTACTTTTATATCTATATGGATGCTTTTAGGCCTCCATATACCTTTATATTAGGTGCATTTTGATTTCATGTTCGTCCAATATAAATTTTCTAATACTTATAGCCTTTCCTTAACAATTGTTTCTCTCAAGGGTAGTGAGGGTGGTGTTATTAATATACTACAACCTTACCTATTATTTTTCTTTATTTGACTCTTTACCCTATGGTTCCTTTGATAAATGCAAAATTATATATTCTTCTTCATTCTTATACCCTTCTTTAAGATCTCCTTTGGGTGGTTCCATAGACTCTTCTTTGGATTCAAGCTTGGATTATTCTTTTTACCTATTGTAATTATTGTAATTAGTTTATTAATGAGAACTCATTCATGTTTTCTTGGGTCTTCTTGTTTAGTGAGAGAAATTTCATGTAGTCTCGTTTTCATTTTCTTATATTATAAATGCACAAACTTATATTGCATTTTTATATTAGTTGTACCAACTAAGTCCATCCAAAGGTATAAAAGAATAATATCCACATGATCTGTATCTATAGCATCAAAATATGAATGAAACACATATTCATCCATTGTAAGATATAAATATTGAAAATTTTGAACATTATCAGGTCCAAATGGTGTGAATTATCTATTCCTTGCAAAGCCTTGCATTATTTTATCCAATTCCACATAGATAAAAGTATGTCACTTTTAGGGTTTATAGAAGTAATGAATTTCTATTAATAAATTCATACATGAACTTGTAATAGGAAGTTTTAAAATTAAAATAAATCCCTAGTGCTCTCTTTATCCACCATTATAGCAAGAAAAGACTTGTGTTAAAACAATTGTTCATAGGATTTATCTAAAAGTGCCATCACCTTGTCATGGTTAGATAATTGTTACAATATGGATGTATCATTTATTAAATTGAATTTTACCCGATTTCTATAATTATTTATCCATAATGACTTCATACTATTTATTTATTTTTCAAAACTAGGGCCACTGGATTTTCCTATCAAATGAATTTTTTCGTGGAAAAACCCAAAAGTAGAATGAAGGCTAAAATAAAATAGTTTAATTTTTAGTATAGGCCCTTTGTGCAGCTAATGTTTTGATGGAACAAATTTGAAATGATTGAAAATTTGTCAACATTGATGGGAATCTCTATTATGACAACAAATATGAAACGTTGTAACCACTCTGCTAGGGCCTAAATCTACCTCAGGATGAGAGAGGCAAGTCTAGGGTAACATCAAACCATGCTTAACCTGGTAGCTAGCCCTACCAGGTCGGGAGAGGCCTCTCTCCTTGTTAGTCTCAATGAAAATATATCAAGGAAGGCTTGAGATGACCAATATGAATACTAATTTTAGTCTAGGCATATTTTCTCAGAGGAGTTTGATTGATTTTAATGATTGGTTGTTGGATCAGATGGGGAAGGCAGTTTTGGGTCTGGGAAATCAACACAGATTTGCAGAGGTTTTTGTGGGGTGAGGTAGGAAAGTGTTTTAGTACTTTTAAATGAGTGTAATGTTGAGTCTAAAGACTGCTGAGGAGCTGGAGAGGGCATGCAAGTGTCATGAGTCCTCTTCAAATAGTAGCAAACATTTAAAACTAAATAAACCCCAAGGTAGAGCACTGAAACACCAATGGATTCCACCTTTTACACTTGATTCATTTAGTTATGCAGAAAGAGAGAGATGATGGCACACATAAACATAATATCAACTGAATTATAGAGAAGAAAACAATGCTAATTCACATTACCACAAGAATCCCACAAAATGCTACAAAACCCAGGTTTGTTTCATTGTCAAACTACAAAAGTGATGTACAAAGTAGCTCAATCCATTCACAAGAGTCCAACCTTGACAAATGACTAAGAAAGTACAAGATATAGGCATCAAACCACCCATGCTAGCCATCAGGGGTCAAATCCATGAGTCAAGGAGCTATTTCAACAAGAGCTAAACTAGGAATTGAAAAATAGGCAGTGGAAGAGCTTGCCTCTAAAACTAAGGAAACTGATTCATTAAGCTCAAAACTACCTAAAACTGATGTATCTACCTCCTTAATTCAATTTTCATAATTTTTACATCAAAGTACATAAAAATACATCATATTACATCATGAATTTGACCATGAGAGAAAAAAATCAAACTGGTAGAAAACTAAGCGAAAATTTCAGTTTTTTGAGCAAAATTGGCAAAATTTTGCATAATGCACAGCGCCTTTTCCAAACTGATTTTAAAGGCCTTCCCCTTCACCAAATTTTCTCCAAGATGGCTTGTTGGAAATTTATGTTTGTCTAATTTCTAGGACAAGTGGAATTTTTGGATTTGGTGTCTATTTTCCCCTCCAAAAATCAGTTCTCCCAAGACTGCTTCCTGTGGGTCCAAAAAGTGGTAGAGAGGGCAGTTTGAGGTGTTTTTTGCCCTTTAGGTGACCCAAATCTCCTCCCAAATTCATGAAATTTTCTGGGTTTTCATATTTTTCTATGAGGAATCCAAAAATGTAAGCCATTCTTCAAAATTCCCAACCAGCTCAATGCATCAGAGGAAAATTTCTGTGTTTTGCAATTAAAAATTAGGAAATGACAAAAAGCTCTCCAAAATGCTTCAAAATTGGCAAGAGGCAAGCTTATCAATTGCTTTACTGAGCCAAGGAAGCTTCAGCCAAGGTTCTAAGTTTACCTTGCTCCTTTTTAGCTTTTAAGGCTCTCCCTAGCTTGGCTTTTAGGCTTCTTATTCTTGTCTTGCAAATTTTGTTCCGGGCCAAATAGTGATAGGCCATGTGGTGCTACATGTTCTTCTCCTTATTAGCCTGATCAACAAGCTTCTCAAGGTGGACATTCATTCTTTCCAACCATGATTCTCAGCCAGCCTCTATTTCTTGCTTTAGTGAAGTCAACTTGATTTTTCTCCTTTTTGCCATTTGTTGGTTTTCCCTTATGTTTTGCATCTCCATGATTATTTGTTTGTTCTCCAATTGCTTCTTCTATTGTTCAAGGTAATTAATGATCCATTTATCCCTCTCAAGGTCAAGTGATAACGCTTGGATCTCAGTTTCTTTATCCTTGATGATCACATCCTTGAGTTTTGAGCTTTGGGAGCCCAAATCAGTGTCCTCTTCCTCAATCAGAATGAACTCCCTGTCTTGGCCTTCAGAAGGCCTTTCATCATGCAATAGTTGCTTTCATCTATCCT
The DNA here is from genome assembly GCA_000404065.3 of Pinus taeda. NCBI lineage: Eukaryota > Viridiplantae > Streptophyta > Pinopsida > Pinales > Pinaceae > Pinus > Pinus taeda. Next base: position 7,732 of record APFE031366037.1, read on the forward strand.
ATACCTACTCTGTTGAAGAAGAAGGAAAAGCACCTTTCACCCCAGGTGAAGATAGCATTTTCCTGTTGTCTAGTGAAGAGAACGAAACCCCTTCCACCCCTGGTGGAGATAATACTCGTTTGGCAGTTGCAAAAAGTCTTCTTGTCCCCTTTTCATAAGTTATAAACACATGAATGTGAGCCTCTTCAATTCTGCTTTCATGCTCTCTTTGTTTCCCGGAAGGTCCACCTTCCTCTTGAGGTTCTGTAAACATTTGAGGCTCGTTGAAAATCTCATGGGCAATCAAGGTTTCCCATGGCACTCCCAACTGAGTGAGTTAATGCACAACAACAATCTTGATGACAGTAAAGTGATAAATGCTATTAAGCTGCTATGGGCATGGTTTTCTCTTTGCAAGCACAATCATCCTCTCTATATTTTTGCAAATGAAGTATGGAATACTCATCAGTCTAACCCTGGTAAAATGCATAAGAAATATAATATGATAGGCATAAAGTATGGAGAACCTTCCCTCACATGTGAAGTATTTAATGATGATTTTCATTAATGGCACATACCGGTCCTCCAAAAACTTAAAAGGAAACACCCTGCCCAATTGACTATGATATTTGGCTTTAATGTAGGGTTCATAGTTCTGTTTGCTGATATTTTGTCTTTTGTTCCATCTTTCCCCCACATCTGGCATCCTAGTTGCTTTTGCAATAATGGCTTGTGAAAGAGTGAAATTGATGGCAGCAAGCTGTACCCTATTGTCCTCCATGTTATGACAAATTTCCTAGCCAATTCATGATGATACTTAACCCTCTCAACTAACTCACAAAACTCAAATCAAGATTGGTATCTGAAACAAGTGGTGGCAAGAGGGCATGCAAGAAGTTCAACAATGCTAATAGGATTCGCTTTGATTATCTTCCCACCCTTGTGAGGTCTCCTAGGCTGTACATTCCTGTCCCTTGAACTCTCACTTTGTGTTTCTTCCTCATAGCTCGAGTCACTGTTTCTTGCCATAGTGCTTGTCTTAGGAAAATGATGAGATGAAGATATGGTCAAAAATGGTGATGAAGGAGGACAATGGTGATCAATATGAAGAGATTTTACTCTTGGGAAATGAAATTGGGGAATGAAGGGAATGGTTTTGCCAAATTAGGGTTTAGTGAGGGATTTAGGGTTTGATGAGGGAAATAGTCGCTTTAGGGGAGTGGGATATGGGAAAATTGGATAAATGGAGTATATTAGGGTAATAAAAGATTGAAAAGGGGTTCAATGATGTTTTTGTGAAGATGGGATGAAAATTGCACAATAGAATGGCAAATAATGAAGAGAAACTAGGGTTTCATTTTCCACATGCAAGATTTATGAAAAACACCAATGTGACCTCAAATTCAGCTTTGGGGTGATGATTACTTACTTGTAGCATGCAAATATAGAAAATTTGAGGGTTATGGCATGATTTGGGATGATTTAGACAAATCTGGACTGATGCGTAGTGCACTGGCCCCAATGCGTAGCGCCCTCCTGATGCGCATCGCCAGTTCAAAATTACATTGCAGTTCTGCCTTTGATGTGTAGTGACTACCTGATGCATAGTGCACTACCTCTGATGCACAGTGCTAATCCAAGTTGCCTTGAAAAACAGGGTTTTTGTCTCCTTGGCTCCCAAATCGCGATTTTTGCTCTCCAAGAGTGTTTTTGCACAATGAAATGATAAAGAGGACCTCCTTCACTTTAAATATGAATGAATTTGTATTTTTACTCATCTCAAACCCACTTTTTTAATGTCAAAATCACTTTTGGTCTTGAACTCTGTTTTTCCATTGAAATTGACTTTTATTAATCATTTGATAAACTGATGCATTGATGCTTGTGTTTTTGCTTGCATTGGCTGGAGTTTGGCAAGGTGAGCTAGGGTAGTAGCTCTAAACTTATTACATATAGAAAAAATAAAAATTATATAAAATTTTAATATATATGGAATAAAAACTCTGTTTTCACCTCAAAACAGAGTTTTGAGGTAAAAACCACTTTTTGTGTATATCATCATTGAAATTTTGATTTTGTGAACTTATGACACCTCCTTATGTGCCTACTGACCTTTTATTGAGTTTTCCATGATTATGGTGGCAAACCCTTGACCTAATGAGACCTAAAACCCTAAAATGACTTTTGCAACTAAAATGAAATAAAACTGACAGCAAATGATCTGTACATGTGCAAATAGGCCAGTAGATGAAAAGAATGAGGGAAATTGATAAAGAACCACTACCATCAGATGATCCATGACCTAATGGAGTGTAGCTGATTGGATGAGACACCCAGAATGCGTGCAAAAAGAGAATTTTGATCACTGATGGAGGGATGAAGATACTGACACTAACATTGGCTCCAATGGGGACGGTAGCTCTTAGGAGGTGCCGAGAACTACAGATCTCTAGAAAGAAAATAGTGCCTCTTCCATTGGGCTAAATGGAGTTAATAAATTCCGCAAACATAAAACCAATACCTTGACTCAAAACTGACTCAATTATATGACTAAGAAGAGACTAAAAACTGACTTAAACAATCCACACTAAGTAATCAAAACCTGACATCAGACCGTCAGTTTTATAGCCTTCACTTCGGGCCCCAAACTGACTTAATAACGATAGTGCACACTTGCAATGAAGGAAATAAAATGGTATGTATGGTGACAAATTATGACAGCAGAAAATATCTCAAAGATAATACCATTTCAGCAGCCGACCATTGACCGACCCTCTTGGACAATCTTCCCCATTCATTTCTTTCAATAGAAAGGCATTTTGACCTCAATATGTAGCAATTCTGAATGGTCCTTTCCATATATTCTTGAATTTTCCGTGCTTACCTTTGTCCTCATTTCTAGCATCCCACTTGAGCACTATGTATTCAATCTGAAACTTATCTGACTTTGCCTTCCAGTCATAGATTTTCTTGATTCTCTCTTGCAACCTAAAGGTATTCTGGAAAACCTCCTCTCTCGTCTGATGTAAATGGATTATTTGGTTTATCCTTCGCTGAAAATTATCCTCCTCGCTGCCAGCTTCTTACAGAAGTTTTACCACTGGGACTATGAGAGATGTCAGGAACACCATGTCAACACTATATACTAGTTCAAATGGAGACATGCCAATTGATTTCTTTTGACTTACTCGATCTGCCCATAGTGCATTAACAAGCTTCATGTGCTAGCTCTTTTTGTTTGTTTCCAGCAGCTTTTTGATGATGTTAGCCAATGATTTATTTGAAGATTCCACCAATCCATTACCTTGCAGATAGTATGTAGTAGAATGCCCCAAGGTAATTTGATATTTATTACAAAAATCAATCATCCTTTTAGATTTAAAATCTATTACATTATCTGTAATCAGCTTGTTAGGACAACCAAAACGTGACAAAATATTATTTTCAAGAAACTGAATTATTACCACATTAGTGGCCTGCCGAGTGGGGATTGCCTCAATCCATTTTGTAAAATAATCTGTCATTGTTAAGATCCACTTATGCTGAGTTGAAGATGTAGGGTGGATCTATCAAATAAAATCAAGGCCCCACTGCTAAAACAGAGCACTTACTTCAACCGACATGAGAGGAAGTGGTTGTAACTTTCTCCTTCCCTGAAAAATTTGACATTCATGACAGCTTGTAATAGTTTTAAAAACATCAGCAAAGAGATTATGCCAATAGTACCCTGCTCTCAAAATTTTATTTGTCGTCATCTTCCAAAATAGATGACCTCCACAATCTCTCTTGTGAAAATCATCCATGACCTATCTTGCTTCTTCCTCAACCAAACAATTCAGTAACATACCTCTGGGATCTTTCCAATACAATGCATTATTCATAATACAAAATTTTGCAACTTTTAATTTCAGAATTCTACTTTTATTTTTAGCCATTCCCGGTGGCGGTGAAAGATTTTGGAGCACATATACAATATTTGAGTACCAAGGAGAATGGATAAAAATTTCAGATACCTGAACAAGTGAGTTGTCATCATCTTCTTCGGACTTGGAAGCAATCAAGTTGATGTCTAAGGCATGCAATTTAGACTCTGCCATCATTTTTTCCAAACCTTGCCCCTTGATGAGCTTTGTTGGCTTTATCTCCAAGTCATATTCTAACAAAGTTGCAATCCATTTGCCTCGTCTCCCTTCTGGATCTGTCTGTACTAAAACATCTTTGATGGTTGTGGTAGGGACATAAGCAAGAATATGAGAATGCAGAATATATACTCGAAAATATTTCAAATCTTTCACCAAGGCAAGAGCTTGCTTCTCAATAATGTTATACTTTAAGGCTGCATCTCTTATTGTTCTGCTGAAAAAGGAAATTGGCTTCTCAAGTTGGTCTCTTTTCTGCATTAAGACCACTGCCATAGTATGCTCTGAAGCGAATGAAAATAAAATGAAATCTTGGGAATAATCTGGGCTAATCAAAATCGAAGCTGAAGAAAGAGCTAACTTTACCAAATAGAAAGACTTGATATCTTCTTCGGTCCACTTTACCACACTATCTTTCTTCAACATGTTTGTGATTTCCCTCAAATGTTCTACTAGATTTGGCACAAAAGAATGTAAGAAGTTCATCTTACCATTGAATGCTTGGATCTCCTTTTTACTACGGGGAAAATCAATTTTCTAAATAGCTTCCACTCGAGTAGGATCAATGTGGATTCCCTCCTTGGATAAGATGTGACCAACAAGTTTCCCTTCATCCATGGCAAACAAACTCTTTTTGGAATTAAGAGATATGCCATACTTTCTACACCGCTGAAAAACAATCTTCAAATGATAAATATGTTCCTCATCTGAATTAGAAAAAACTGTCAAAACATTGAGATAAACTAATAGAAATACATCTTTCTCATTTGCAAAGGCAATATCCATAGCCTACTGAAATGTTGCACCAGCATTATTTAAACCGAATAGAATCTTCGCATAATGGAAAGTCCCCTATGGAGTGGTGAATGCTCTTTTATCTCTACCATCCTCATGGACCAAAATTTGATTGTATCCAGAATACCCATCAAGCAGTGGCATACGAGATGCCTCAACCACTCTCTGGAGTATGTAGTCCGTCTGTGGCAATGGATAATTATCTCTCAAAGACACCTTATTCAGATTTCTGAAATCAATGCATAATCTAATCTCACCTATTTTCTTCTTCACGGGCACCAAATTGGAAATCCATTCTAAAAATATTATTTGAACAATTATACCAGCCTTGTATAATCAATTCACCTCCTTCTCTATTGATGACAGCAACTTCGGATTGATCCTTCTTAACTTTGGTGAAATGGCTTCTGCTTTGGCTTGATTGGAATGATGTGTTGAATTATACTTTCATTGTACTCCTTCAAATCTAAATAGTCCCATGCAAATACATCAGTAAATGAAGACAATATACTAATGTACTTTGCCTTTACCTGAGGAGATAAAGCTTTTGACAACTTCACCATCTTTGGATTTTCTGTTGTTCCAATATTCACATCTTCAACTCCCTTTTTAGTCAGCATCAAATTTGGTTCCAGACTACATCATCTTGGTCAAATAATTCCTCTAAAGGTATAAGGCCTTTAGGGATGACATTGTCTTTCAGCTACAAAACTTCCATCTGATTTACTTATAAGTCTGGCTCACCATTATCTTGCTCGCCATCTATAGAAGTGTCTTGATATTTGCCTTCATTTCGCAGAAATTCTTCAATCTCTTTGTCATCCTGAAACACCTACCAATATCTTTGATTATCAGGGACAGTTGGGTGATGTTTCACATGAATTTAAAACTTTTTGTTTGAATTCATTAGAATCTTCAAGTTACTTGCTGCTGTTGCAAGAGAATCTGCGATAACATTTTGTGCACGAGGAACACATGTCAAGGTAAAATCTAGAAACAACCTCAAAATGTCTAAAACCGCATTACAGTAGGCCCTCATTCAAGGATGTTTTGCTTGCTTGATTCTCCCTTTAATTGCTTTATTAATAATTCATAGTCGCCATAGACTGAAATTCTTTTTGCATTCAGCATTTTTAGGATTTTCAAGTCTGCAATTAGTGCCTCATATTTTGCTTCATTATTAGAACAATCAAAAGCCAACTTGTACGAACAAAATCCTACATTACTCGAGACTTTATTTGATGAGAAAATAGGGCTGCATATCCAAATACCAATTTCGGCACCTTCCCTACCTACTGCTCCATCAAAGTCCATACTCCACAAATCGGCTTCTTCTTCCAAGTGTTAGAATTCTGCCTGTTTTTCTTCCTTTGGCTACTGTCCATCTTTTTCTTGCTGCTGGTGGGATGTTGACTGTTCAATGGTACTTTCAAGCCTTTGTTTCTCTTGATGTAGTACAGTGCTGAAATTTTCTATAATCTTGGGTATATCTTCAACTTCAACTAATTGACTATTTACATCATTGAAACCACTATCAAAATAAAGAACAAAAGAATCTAAATCTGTATGTACATAATTAATTGGATGATTCATAGGTTTCTCCTTGCTCGTGATCATATACTTCATCTTTTTCTCTCTATATAATTTCCTCATCTATATTTTCCTCATCTGACCAAACACGGGAATAGTACCATAGGAGAAATATAACTGCAATGTCCCTTTGAGTTTTGCACCCCATGATCTAGATAGAAGCATGCCAAATCTATGGGGAATGTCGGCCACAACCAAATCCATAAGAACATTTTTCACTAGAATCTGATCCAAACTTACAACCAAATCTTTAATGAGACTAATACATCTTACTCTACCAGAATCAAAGGAATAGAGGTGATGATACTTCCAAGTGATGTCCAAACCCAATTTTTCCATAATTTCCTTTGGCATCAGGTTGTGAGATGCTCCTTAATCAAACATGGCATTGTGCAAAACATAATCATGCAATCTAAGGATGATTTAAAAAGGAGCTACATCACTATCCTCAGATTGGCCTTCTAATGCCGAACCAAAGATAAGTTCAGGTTGGTCATCTTCCACATTTACCATATCAGACAGAGGATCTATATTCAAAATTTTAGCCACTTGACCTTTATAACTATTGTTCTTCATTAATTCAATCAAAGGTATTGACACTTTTAACTTAGCAATTTCATTTTCTAAGGTAAAGGCTATAGTTTTCTCTACCTCTTTGACTGGAGCATATTTCTTTTCAATGTTCTCATTTGTTGCACTTGGTTGATTTGACTTTTCATTTGTTGATTGCACTTTACTAGAAGTAGGATCTGCTAGCTCCTTTCCCTTTTTCTGCACATTTGGAGAATCATTATTTGGTGGTGTTGCTTCCTTCCTTTTCTGAATTGGATTGATAGGTACATCCCTACTCCTGAGTGAGTATTGCCTTGGCTGCATTGTTAATGCATTCATGTACCCTCTCTGATATTCATCTGATTCCTCTTCTAGGACTATTTCATTTTCCAATATAAAATCTTCATCTTTTTGTACAACTGGGATTTCTAAATCAAGTGGTGTAAAAAAGTGATTCTCCTCTACAATTTGGGTCTCATCCTCTTCTGATTCAGTGCCATGGACATAGTTTTGCTGCAATGGTGTTTTCACTTGCTGTTAAGCTGATGGATCTTGAGCTCTTTGCTCTTGCTGCTTGATTCTAAACTATGGTTGCTGCTGACCATGGCAATTTGGATTTCTGACCTGTATCTCAGGCTTATCTGCAATGTTTAATCTATCAAACATCTTCTCAATCTTACAAAGCACTTGATCTAAGGTAGAAGCGTCTTCCTTTATAGTCACCTTTTTCTATGCCTTTGTTCTAGCTCTCCTAGATAACAAATTTGCCTCCAGAATTACTGCAATTTTTTGCATGTCCTCCAATGTAGCCGGGTCTCTTTCTCTCAACTGATATGCCATATTGGGATCAAAACCATCAGGAAATTTGATTAAATCCAGCCCCATAGGTGGCTTGATATCAGTTGGAGTGGTATTATAAATAGTATTGAATCTAACACAGTAATCCTGGACAGTTTCACCAACAATCCTCTTTATGTTTTCATATTCGAAAAGGATTTGAAGTGGATTTTTCTTTACCTCCCAGTGATCCAAAAATTATCTATGAAGGGCCTCCAATGAATTTATTGTTCCAACTGGCAATGCTCTAAACCACTTTCACACTTCGCCTCCAAAAGTTTGCACAAATAATCTCATTGTTACATTCTCTTCATCTATCTCGTGGAGATCAAAGAAATCACTCATCTTGTTGATATGTTTTTGTGTTGTGATACCTTGGGAAGCATCAAACAATGGGATCTTACTTTGGTAATCAGCATGCATGGCATCCAAGTTCTTTGGCAAAAAAAGAGGCATATCTGGCAACCATTGCTCGAGGTGTATTTACAACTGGCCTTGGGGATGTAGGAGGAGTGGAACAACGATAGAAGCTGATGTAACCGGTGTATGAGGTGTTGAAGGAGGTGAAGAAATTCTTGATGTTTGAGGTGTAGAAGGAGTGGATGTGGGTGAAGGCACTGCAGATTTTTGATCAAATATGGCGGGTTGCACATGAATGGTGGGAATAAAAGGAGTTTCAGTAGGAATTTCTGAATTAGATACAACAATAGATGAACCAAGAGTAGCAAATGCAGATTCTAAGAACTCGGGAATATTGGTAGCCACAATTGAAGTTTTAAGATTCAGAATATAAGCATCAATTGATCGATTTTCTCTTTCAGTTTCAAGATCTTTGACAAACTCTGGATTTAGAGTAGTAGCACCAACTTCACTTTCAAACTTAGTTTCAAACAACGATAGCTCAAAATTTTCATCAAATGGAAGATATTTAAGATATTCAAAAACAACCAAGCACGAGCGAGATCTAAACATAGGAATCACAGAACTTTCCTGGTGGAGAATTCTTGGAATGAGATTTGGATTTTCATACATGGGAGGAGGAGGATTAGGATTGGCCCTGGTGTATCTTTTGGAAGCCAGTGTGTTGAATTATTTCCAAAAATCAAATTGACATTACAATATTGTTAGACTGCTAAATTTTAAACTCATCATCCAAAAGTCTAGAATTATTTAATGTACTGGGGAAATTTGCAAGTCATATGTTCAGTTTATAAAACTAAACCGGAGATTGACTAAAACAGCATTCATCTGCTTATGCACTTGCAAAGCAAGTGCAGTTCGAATGCTACCCAGCTAACTTGAGGCTCCGTCTATAGTTTATAAGCAAATAACACTAACAAACAAATAAACTTTTCTTTCCCAGTATGGTCACCACTATGTTAGTGCCTAAAACTACCTCAGGCTGAGAAAGGCAGGTCTAGGGTAACATCAAACCATGCTTAACCTAGTAGCTAGCCCTACCAAGTCGGGAGAGGGCTCTCTCTTTTTCAATCTCAAGAAAATATGGCAAATCAGGCCTGAAACGACTGATGTAAAGATTAATTTTAGGCTAGGTATATGCTCACAAGAGTTTGATTGATTTTTATGTTAGTTTGTTGGATCAAAAGTGAAAGGAAGTTTTGGGTCTGGGGAATGGACTCAGTCTTGCAGAGGTTTCTGTGGGGCGAGGTAGGAAAATGCTTTAGTACTTTGAAATAAGTGAAATGGAAAGTCTTAATATTAGTGAGGAGTTGAAGAGGGCTTGAAAGTATCCAGAATCCTCTTCAAACGGTTGACAACATGTAAAACGAAATAAACCCTAAGGTAGAGCACTGCAACATCAATGAATTCCACCTTTATACTTGATTCATTTAGTTAAGCTGAAAAGAGAGAGATAATGGCACACATAAACACATGATAACTTGAACCATAGAAGGAAAAAAAATAGTAAATCACCTTGCCACAAGAATCCCACAAAATGCTGCAAACCCTAGTCCATTTCCCTACCAAACTACAGAGATGAATGTACAATGATGCTCAAAGCTTTCACAAGAGTCCAACCTTGACAAATGACTGAAAAAACACATGATATAGACCTCTCAACCACCTGTTCTATCCATCATGGGTCTAATCCATGAGAAGAGGGGTGGTTTCAACCATATCTAAACTAAGAACACAAAAATAGTCAGTGGAACAGCTTGCCTCTAAAACCTAGGAAACTGATTCATTCAACTCCAAACCACCTACAATTGATGTATCTACCTTATCAAATAAATTTTTATCATTTTTACATCATAGTACATCAATTTAAATCAATTTAGCTCATGAATTTGACCCTAAGAGAGAAAAGTCAAACTAGAAGAAAACTAGGCGAAAGATAGAGTTTTTGAGCAAAATTGGCACTATTTCATCTTGTGCGTAGTGCCATTTTTCCTATGCGTAGTGCCTTTTCACAACTGAATTTGAAGGCCTTCCCCTCAACCAAATTTGCTCCAAGTTGGCTTGTTGAAAATATATATTTGTCTAATTTCTAGGACAAGTGGAATTTTTGAATTTGGTGCCCGTTTGCCCCTCCAAAAGTCAGTTCTCCCAACACTGCTTCATGTGTGGCCAAAAAGTGGCAAAGAGGGCATTCTTGAGGTGTTTTTGACCTTTTTTGTGACCCAAAACTTGTCCAAATTTCCTAATAATTTCTCAGCATGCATAATTTTTCATGAGGAATCCATAAATGCAAAGTTTTCCTCCAGAGGAGGTCCCTATCAAAAGCGCGCGCTAGGTGGTGCTACGCACCTGCTTGAAAGACTTGATTTTTTGTTGAAAAATTCAAAATTGTCAAAAAGATTACCAAATTTCTTGAAATTTGGCATGGGTGATCTGCATGGGTGATCTGTATATTCAAGTGCTATGCTGGGCCAAGGAAGCTTCAGTGAAGATCTTGAGCTTATCTTTCTCTTTCTTGCTCCTAAAAGTCTTACTAAACTTGGCTTTTAGGCACCTTATCCTAGTTTTGCAAATTTTGTTTCATGCCAAATAGTGATAAGCCATGTTCCACAACATCTTTTTCTCCTTATTGGCCTTCTCAAGTAGCTTCTCCAAGTGCATAGTTTCCCTCTCTAGCCATGGTTCCCGGTCACCATCAATCTCTTGCTCAAGGGGTGTCAATTTGACTTTCTTTCTTTTTGTTGCTTGCTTGTTTTCTCTTATGGTTTGCAGCTCCATGATTGTCTGTTTATCATCCGACTACTTGTTCCTTTGCTCAAGGTAATTAATGATCCACTTATCCCTTTCAAGGTTAAGAGATAAGGCATGTATGTCAGCTTCTTCTTCTTTGATGATCTCCTTAAATCTTGAGCTTTGGGATCCCAAATCAGTATCCTCATCCTGAATCAAAATAAAATCTCTCTACTGACCTTCAGAAGGCCCTTCCTCATGCAATGGTTTCTTTCCTTTACCTTTTACTTGCTCTGCTAAAGAAGAAGGCAAAGCCCCTTTCACCCCGGGTGAAGATAGCATTTGCCTGTTGTCTAGTGAAGGAAACGAGACCCCTTCCACTGCTGGTGGAGATAGTACTCGCTTTACATCTGCAAATAACCTCTGTGTCCCCTTTTCATAAGTGAAAAATACTGGAACCCATGTAGCTTGAGCTGTAGCTTGACTCTCATGAACCACTGGTTGATTTGAAGGCCCTCCTTCCTCTTGAAACACTGATGAGGTCACTTTAGCACTTTTGAAAACCTCATGTGAAATGAAAGTATCCCATGAAACATTCAACAAACTCATCTGATGCAAAACAACTATCTTGATCAATGAAAAATAATAAATTCTCTTAAAATGTTGATGAAGAGGTTTTCTTTTCACTAATGTAGCCATTTTCTCAATGTTTCTGCATATGCAATAGGGGAGGTTCATCATTCTCACTCTAGTAAAATGCATCAATAATCTAACATGATAGGTGTACAAGCAAGAAAATATCCCTTCACAGCTGGAGTATTTGATAATGAGCTTCATGAGTGGAGCATAAATGTCCTGTAGGTATCTGAAAGGAAAGACCCTACTAATTTGCTTTTGATAACTAGCCTTGATATAAGGCTCATAATGCTCTTTGCCCACATGTTGTCCTTTTCTCCATTGTTCACCTACATTTGGCATACATGTTGCATCAGCTATAGTTTCAGGTGTTAAAGTGAAGGAAACACCTGCTAAGTTCACCTGGCCATTGTGAAGATGAAGGAAAAATAGTCTAGCAAGTTCATGGTGATATTTCACCCTTTCCACCATCTCACAAAAATGGTAGCAAGACTGATGTTTGAAACATGTTACTACGAGGGGACAAGCCAATAATTCTGTGAGTGTGGTGGGCTCCTCCC
>APFE031366037.1:44966-55927 GCA_000404065.3 Pinus taeda
CAGTTCCAGAAAGGTAACTGGGCTTTACTGTATGACTCCCGTTTCGAGAATTTCCAGGGTAAATTGAGAACAAGGTGGCTAGGACCTTATGAAATAGATGTTGTTTTTCCAAACGGAACAGTCAGACTCTTAACGATTGATGATAATAGAACACCGTTATTAGTGAATGGATACCGACTCCATCCGTATCAACGACTTGTTTCTAAAGAGGATTTCAAAGCTACCTACATGGCAGAATTACACTATGTTTTTTTGGGGGAATTTGCTGCCTCTCAAGGCACTTAAATTTCTGTTCATTTATTTATTTTTAGATTAGATTTCTTAACTAATAATCCCTGCCAAGGGTTGCTATGTTACAATTAGTTGTTTTGCAGATCTTACTTTCAGAGGATGGATGAGAATAAAAATTCTAAAAGAATCACTTTGCAACTTGGGAACGTTCTTCGGACCATAAGTCAAGTTTTACATCATTTCCTGTTGCTGCAACACCATTTCCTGTTGCTGCAACACCATTTCCTGTTGCTACAACACCATTTCCTGTTGCTGCAACACCATTTTCTGTTAATGCAATGTCGTTTCCCCGTTGCTGCAACACCACTTTCCGTCATTTCCCGTTGCTGCAACACCACTTCCCGTCATTCCCCGTTGCTGCAACACCACTTTCCCTCATTCCCCGTTGCTGTAACACCACTTTCCGTCATTCCCTGTTGCTGCAACACCACTTTCCGTCATTCCCTGTTGCTGCAACACCACTTTCCCTCATTCCCCGTTGCTGCAACACCACTTTCCGTCAATACGATATCATTTCTCCATTGTCGCAACACCACTTCTCGCGGCTACCGTACGAGCTTATGTTCCAGCAAAATATCACTTTTCAACACTGCAATACCAATCCCAGCACTTAATGAATTATCATCTCAATGGAACATACTCCACTTCATTGAAGGGACCAGCCAAGCACTCTAATAAGTACACGTCGTCACTGCTATTTCCCGTCAGATCGCTTGTGTTTTCACGATTAAAAACCCGTTCAAATTATGATTAAGCCAGAAAAAGACAAGATAAGACTTTTTGCGTGCGACTAAAGGTAAAAGTAAACGTACGCATGTTTAAGTGTGAATATTAATTTATAGTTAATGCGGAGATGTGATACGACTGCCGAAATCATTATACTGCCAATCAAATCATTCAGCCGTAGATTTGGGGGGGATTACCAAAATATCACAATTATTCCATAACACGTTAATTGCCGCCACCCTTACTCCTCGCAGTAATATCTAAAACTCACCTCGTCGTGGCATATCCTCATTTGTAACAGTTTGCTCTGTTTCAAACTCGGAAACTAGGCTCTGTATCGTGTATTTTCGCCGGATCAGCAGCTATGGGGGGAAATCTGATCACATATGAACCTGGCACAACAGCGCTACTGGAACTCTACCCCGAGGTTTACCAAATTTTCCTGCAAGCAGGGTGGGTAGACTACTTTAGAAGACTCCCAGATTTCAACACACAGCAAGTGTTGGAGTTCGCATGCAATTTAAGAGAAGGATTTTCTATAGTCCAGGGAGTACATATTCCGGTAACAGAGGAAGACGTAGCCCAAGTCTCTGGGCTACCGACCAACGGTATACGCTGGTTTAGTAGGAAACATGTGATTTTGAATGCACAAAAAGGCTTCTTTCTACCAGGCAAACACGTAGAAGCCAAAGGTAGAGGGGTCGCTCTTCAGTCACTGCCTCCACCATGGCCAAAGGTCGCGGAGTTTTTCAAGCAGTATTTAACTTGCGAAGGTCGTTACCAGGTAATTTACCAACACGACTTCGTTTTGTCAAATCATTTGAGGCATTTACAGTTGATAAACATGCCCTATTATCTATTGGGTTGTCTGAAAAACATGTCACATTATGCTGAAAAAGCGAAGCATCCGCCCCTTTCCCTCAAACACCACCGGTTAGCCCAACTCTTAATAAATAGAGGCTTTGCTCTAAATCATCCACCCCCTGTCATTAATCCTCCCCAGCAAATAGAAGAAGATCCTCAGCAGGAGGAGGAAGTTCCCCAACAGCCAGAACAAATATCCCAGGAAGTTCCCCAACGGCCAGAATAAATACCCCAGGAAGTTCCCCAACAGCCAGAACAAATACCCCAGGAAGTTACCCATAGCCAGAGAAAATACCCCAAGAAATTCCTCAGCAATTAGCAGTAGAAACACCCCTGCAAAGGACCCCATCTCTCAATGAAGCTCAACCATCTACCCCCATGCTTCATATTTCCACTGATGACTCTAATGATAATACCCCCATCATTTTTCTTAGAAGGAAAAAGCAACAGAAAACTGAAACTCCACCAAAATGGAGAAGAACCAAGGCTTCAATCAAAGCAGCTACTATTCCTGATAGTCCCCCCAGCCTAAAGGAAAGTGACCGAAAAAGAAAAATTATTGATTTTCCTGCCTCCTTTAAGAGGCAGAGAAAATGGTCAACTGCAGCAGTTAAACTTACCAGCCCTGTGATTCCCAGTTCTCCACCTATTACCCTAACACCCCGCATTCCAATCATTCTAGAACAGTCCCTTTCCTCACCCTCTGGGGCTGAGATGCAGAGCGTTGATAGCTTTGTGACAACATTTTCTGAGGCAACTAATACACAAGAACCACCTGCCGAAAAATCTAAAACAGACACCCAAGTTGATATTGGGCAAGTGGCTGTTACACAAGAACCAGCCACTGACCCAACAGGTGACACACAAGAACCACCTGTTGGGGATGCAAATGACCAAATGGACGTGGAACAACAATCCCTTCCTCCATTAGAGCCTGCAGATACGCAAGCCCCGCCTACCATAGCCTCCCTACAGGAAGAAATTGAGTTTTTAAAATCTCAAATTAAGGATTATCAGCAGGAGATAATAATGGTTAAGGAAGCCTACCATAATGAATATAATCTCCACTTCTTAGCACGGGTAGCGTCTGTAACAGAAAAGAGTCAATACAATGAGTACATGTGCAGTGAGTGTGGTGAACTATACACTCAAGCAGGATATAAGGTATTCCAAGTCCCAATGACCGAAGCTAATCCACAACCCTCTGCTACTGAAATCAAAACAGAGCAAACTGCTGCTGTAGTCAAAACAGAACAACCTGTTGTCACACAAGAACCAGCAGGAAGGGCAGCAGAAGAAATGCAACAACTTGCTGTCACACAAGAACCAGCAGGAGCTGCAAGAGCAGAGAAAGAACAACCCGCTGTCACACAAGAACCAACAGGTTTTCTAAAAATCGTAAAAGAAGAAACAGGGCAGCCTGCTGTCACACAAGAACCAGCAGGTTTTTCAAGAGTTTTGGAGGAAGACATAGAACCACCGCGGGCCACCCAAACTACTGCAGAACAGAGATCCTTTTCTGACGCTTATGCACAGACTGAAGTCACTGAACTCCACTGTGTCAGTGATGCTTATGCACAGACTGAACTCACTGGACTCCACCGTGTCAGTGATGCGTATGTACAGACTGAAACTCCCTGTGTCAGTAATGCTCACACAGAGACCTCTAGTTTTCAACAACTAAAGGACACATGGAGAACAGAATATGAGCTTTCACAGGGGAAGGCATTCCAACAGCAGAAGGCAATCTGGTTCAGCTATGCATACAAAAATTGGGATGCACTGGAAAAGTCTAGAGTTCAACATAAAGAAAATAAGGAGGTAAAATCTAGGCTATCCCGTGCCTTCGATCTGGTTCAGAGGATATTGGCTACAAGAAAACCCTCTTTCAACTATGCAGTATTTTTGAGAGAACGGTTGGCGTTCTTGCAAATAAAAGCAATTAGAGATGGAAGACCATACCAAGTTAATACACCTGACCAGTTTATTGAAACATTCAAAGAAGCACCACATAATGATCAAAATTTGCTTTGTGAACTCTATCTTCACAATGAGGCCATGCCTGAAGATAGAGCGATGAATATACTTCCTATTGTTGGTGATATCCAAATAAGAGCCTTCATCTCTTTTCTAGCTAATCAATTAACTTGGAAAAATGCCTATATGTCAGCAGAACATAATGAGCACAACTGTCTCCTTTGGATTCGAAATGAACCACAGAATCCAGCTACCTTTATTGCACAACATCAGAATTATGTAAGTAATCCAGAATTGGTTGATCATATAAAGAAGCTACAGGCAGCGGTCTTGCAGGACTGTCAGCATTATGTAAAAACAAAAGGGGCACTGGCTCTTGAAGAAAACAAGTTATTCTGGGAACATTGTTCCAGAGAAAGACAGGAATACCATCCTTACAATCCCCTAAATCTCCAGGTAGCGATTTCACGCATACCTTATTATGTTAAATGTATGGAAAACTGTGCTGAGAAGTGGATTGGTTACCATTTTCATTTCCCTCTCTTATGGTTACCTGGTCAGCAATATAAGGCTCATTATAAACTGACCAAAAAGGAGGAGGTAGCAGTATGGCAACAAATACAGAATGTTCAGGGATTCAGAAGCAGGATGGATAAAGCCTTCTCTAGCTACTGTATCAGCAACTTACACTGTTCATCCCAGTACTCCGACTCAGATTCAGAGTAAACGTTGCATGAGGACATGCAACCCTTTCAGTTGGGGGGGATGTTAGGACTCCGTATTGTCTACTTTTGACCTTACATTTTGTTATGATATTACCCTTTTTAGCCTATAAATAGAAACCCTTGATATCATTTTTGACCTCATCATCCCAAGGTATGAAGTAACTCTCCTCATTTGCTATATCTTTAATTATTTAACACATATTCATGTTATCTTTACAATTAATCTTTGGAAATTGGCTAAGTCGCTGACAATTGATTGGAATTGTTCAAAGT
Source organism: Pinus taeda (assembly GCA_000404065.3). Taxonomy (NCBI): domain Eukaryota; kingdom Viridiplantae; phylum Streptophyta; class Pinopsida; order Pinales; family Pinaceae; genus Pinus; species Pinus taeda. Next base: position 49,823 of record APFE031366037.1, read on the forward strand.
CCACAGAATCATAATTCACAATTGCTGCAACACCATAAACAGCAACTGTGCAGTTCCAGCAACACCAGAAGCAGCAACTGACTAAAGCAAGAAAAGTCTTAATTTGCAAAAGATGAAATAGTAACTGTCTGAAGCTGGCAAGACTATACTTGGCTGATGATGATAAAGCACGATCAGCCAATTTAGTCACAGATGCGGGAACACCAGGAACAACATGAAGCGCTTTAAGGAATGGTTAAGATTTACCAAATCAACAGCAACAGCAGAATAACCAAGGATAGCACAAGGACCCTGAGGAGATAGACAAAGACTACCAGTTTTGCAACAGCGGAAGGATCCAATTAAACAAAGGACGACAAAGATATACAGTGTTGTAACAGTATGTTGTAACAAGAATTAATTTCCTATTTTTGTACAGAAGAATTAAATTGAATGTATAATGACAATCTATTGTAATAGATGTCTCCTCTATAAAGAGGAGACATCTACAGTTGAAAGGGATCATATGTGATACAGGAATATTGTAGTGCTGAAGGTCGGAACCTCTGTTGTAATTGAACTTTTTGGCAGATGAATAAAGCACTGTTCTGAGAATTTTAACTTAGTATTTGTGTGCAGGGGAATCTTGTGAGAAGGATAGGGCCCACCTTCTTCACAAGATTCACCCATTCCTTTCCTGTTAAGTGTGTATGTTATTTCTGTACATGTTTAGCCTCGCTTCCGATATTTCCTTTTTGCTGATACGTTGTTCCTTTAATCGATTGGCGCTGTGAGAAGTGTGTCACCGGTGAATAGGATTTTTGGTGTGTATTGGCGACTAGTCATAGAGGCAGGTTCTGAACATCCTTATTCTGAGGACAGGGTCCTGGTCCTCTGTTACAAACAGCCATCATTTTTCTGCAGACTTGTTACCTTTACTCAATTTCATTTCATTTCTACAATAGTTTACGACTGCTGTAACGCAGAGTAAGAGTTTGATAGGAAATATATTTGCTTGTACTACAACTTTTAATGCTTTTGGAATTAAAGTGCATATAGTACGAGGTCACCTTTGAAACAAAAGGACTTTCCCGGGTTGAAAAATTAATGTGGTATTCGACTGTTTAATCAATAAACAATTCGAGTAGCCAACATTGACATCACTGCTACAAAAATTATTATGAAGTGTTGCATCCTACACCAATTCCTAAGATGGATGCCCAAAGGGGTTCTAAAATGAGGCTCAACATTCATTGCCACATTTAAGACTTTTCAAAGGGATCGATCGCTTTAAACCATACCAATTTTTACACTTTCACAATTTGGCCCTATTCCTATCGATTTTATATTTTGTATTGAAAATTCAGTCCTATTTTACCTGCTTATTAACCTTAGGAACAATTATAGGTCAGCTCCAGCAAAATGACAACAAATTTATGGGTTAGGTTATCATTTCTCCAAATACTATCACACATGCATATATAATCACACTTTTTGATTTTAGATCTTGATTGGTTGAACAAAAAGGTTTGTTGCCTATGTAATTTTGTCCCATACCTCCACATCAACACTCATAGATAACAATATTATTAATTCTTCATCTGTGTGCATAGTAAGGTCCCTTTTGGTTTATATTTTTGATGGAGAAACCTCTGACAATACACCTTTTACCACAGAGATGTTGTTGTTGGATAGAAATCTACAGAGGAGTCTTACACTAGACATATAGATGGCTACTGTATATCACAATAATAAGCATTAATATATGAAGATGTGGCAGACCCTAAACTCTATGCATTCAATCCATTACTTTTTCTTTCATGGCAGATTTCGTTCTTTATAGTAGATGTGTTGTGGCACTTGAGTGTGTTCAAATAAAAAATTCTAAGACCAAACCCGGATTCTCATGTGTCATGGAAATTCAACATATGCCTTGTTCACCTAAAAAAATACTTGTAACTCATATTAGGGTACTCATGTATAATCTCAGCTCATCCCACTTAACAAGTTACCATGACAAGGATCATCACATCCAGCCTTGGTCTAAAACAATTAAGAAACACACTTTACATTTTGACATGCCATAGCACCTGACATGTCTTAGAATTCCTTGGCACTATGTGGCATGCATTAACATCCCCTACATTCCTTGTCATGATTTGACACTCCCTAGCACACCGTGGCACTTCCTGACATGCCTTGGTAGTTTATCATACTTGGCATTACCTAGCATATAACCTTGTCACTCCCTCCTTAACACACCTAGAACTCATTGAAACTCCCTCTCACACACTCTTATTCATTCATTTCCATGCATTTTGACCTAGTGCTTCCTTATGTTTCCCTGACACCCCTTAACACTCCCTAGATCACCATAGCACCTAACACATCTTGGCCTACTGCCTTAACACTCTAGCATTCCTTGGCACTACATAGTATACCTTGTCACTCTCTCCTTAACACACATAGAGATCACTGAAACTCTTGGTCACAAACTCTTATTCATTCATTTCCATGCATTTTTACCTAGTGCCCCCTTATGTTTCCCTAGCACTCCCTATCACTCCTTGACACATGTTGTTACACCTTAGCACCTATGAAATCTTGGCATGTTGCCCTAGCCCCTAGCATGCCTTAACACTGCCTAGAATACCTTGTCAATTTTTCCTTAGCACACCTAGAGCTCACTGAAACTTCTAATCACAATCTCTTATTTGTTCATCTCCATTCATTTTGACATAGTTTTCCCTTGTGTTTCCCTGTAACTCCTAGCTAACACTTCCTTGCACACATTGGTACATCTTGGCTGCATGTCACCCTATAACTCTAGCATTCTTTAGCATTGCCAAGCATGCCTTGTAACTCCTCCTTAACAAACTTGGAACCCACTGACACTCCATTCCACACACTCTTATTCCTTCATTTCCATGCATTATGACCTAGTGCTCCCTTGTGTTTCCCTAGCACTCCCTAACACTCCTTTGCACACAAATGGCACACCATGGCACTTGTCACATCTTAGTAGGCTGTCCTAGCACTCTATCATCTATTGGCACTACTTATCATACGTTGTCACTCCCTCCTTAGCACAGTTATACTTTGTTAACACTCCTTATCACACACAAACATTCATTCATTTACATGTAATTGAAATGAGTCCTCCCTTGTGTTTCCTTGGCAATCCCTAGCATGTGTTGGTGCCATATCCTAGAACCTAGCACAGATTGGCATGCCTTAGAATTTGGCATGTCTTTGCATGCCTAACATTCCTTGGAACTTTCTAACATGTGTTAGCACTTCCTAAAATTCCCTACACACCTTGGCACTCCCTAGTTTTCATGCCCTCATAGATAACCATAATTTTTTTGTTTCTTAGGAACCCAACCAAGTCATTGAAAAAATAGTGTTGTGCCTAGACCAAAGTCTCCCTTTGTCTCAAGCTAATTTTTCCATCCTTTTATGATAATCTAAGGATTTCCTCCTACAAGTTCTAATATTAAATTCTCCTAACACACTTCTTCTATGGGACACCTAAAATTCACTAACACTCCCTGGAATAACCTCTTATTCATTCATTTCCATGCACTTTGATCTAGTTCCCCCTTGTGATTCCTTGGCACTCCTAAACACTCCTTGACATGCATTGAAACTATCTCTCATAGGTCAGCACACCTTTTCATTCCTTGGCACTCCTTAATTATCATGCCGTCATAACTACCCTTATTTTCTTTTAGACTTAGGAACCCAACCAAGTCCTGCCTCAACTACAACAACTTTACCAAGTTACATTTACTACAACTAGACTATGCCTTGTTCCCCTAATGGACTATAAGTCAACTTAGGCTTCTCATGTCCAATATGAACTCATCCCAGTTAACAAGTTACCAAGTCAAGGCTCACATCCAATCGTGCCCATAAAACAAGTAAGGAACATAGTTTACATGTTCACATGCCATAACATTTGGCACATATAACAATCCATTGGCACTACATGGCACACATTATCATCCCCTGCATTCCTTGGCATGATTTTCTACTCCCTAACAGACCCTACTACTCTATAAAATGCCCTGACACTCTAGCATGCCTTGGCACTACCTAGCATATACCCTTGTGACTCCCTCCTTAACACAATTTGAACTTGCTGACACTCTTGACCACACACTCTTATCCATTCATTTCCATGCAATTTCAACTCGTTCACCCTTGTGTTCTCATGGCACTTCTTGACACACATTGGAACATCCTAGGACTTGGCACATCTTGGCATGTCCCCCTGGCACTCTAGCATTCCTTGGAACTACCTAGAATACCTTGTCATTCCCTCCTTAGAAAACCTAGAATTCGTTGACAATCCATGTCACACACTCTTATTCATTCATTTCCATGCATTTGAAACTATTTCTCCCTTGTTTTTCCCTGACACTCCATAACTCTCCCTGGCATGCATTGACACACCTTAGCACTTAGCACACCTTGTCATGTTTCCCTGGCCTCTAGAATGCCTTAACACTACCTAACATATCGTGTCACTCCCTCCTTAACACACCCTGAAATCACTGACACTTCCTATCACAAACTCTTAATCGTTCATTTGCATGCATTATTTTCACAGAGTGCTCCCTTGTGTTTCCCTAACACTTCCTAACACTTCCTAGCCCTATTTGGCACACCTTAACACCTAGCACATATTGGCTGCATGTCGCTCTGGCACGCTAGAATTACTTAGTGCTACTTAGCATACCTTGTCACTCCCCTCTTACCACACCTGGAACTCATTGGCACTCCCTGTCACACACTCTTATTCATTCATTTCCATGCATTTTGACCTAGTGCTCACTTGTGTTTCCCTAGCACTCGCTAACACTCAACACACATTAGCACACCTAACTACAATGTGTTTCACTAACACTCAATCCAAAAACCCTTCTAGATTCTATCTAGTTAGTTGTTCTTCACTAAGATATTAGGGTTAAGTTTATTGTATAGTGTTTAGTGTGAAAATATTACTAGGTGTTTTTATCGTATTACTTGGAAGGTGGCTAAGCCACAAAAATGACAGTAAGGTTCCTCAATTTTGGATTAGAAAACTAACCAACAAACATCTGACTATAAGATCTTTGGGAAATTGTAGTTCTTGAAAGAGATTCATGGTAGTGATTTTCCCATTGGGCTAGACCCGAGAACTCGATTTTTAATTAGATTCAAAGAAGTGGTAGTTTGATGTCGTAGATGTCAAATGTACAATTCAACAACATGATGGAGGCTTACCTCTGACATCAGAATTCAGTTTTTTCTCTTCGTGGTGCAAACCCCATGATTTCCAAGTGTGACACCCTCCTTGCAACAACACCCTTCAAGTAGTTCCCCAGTGACATCCTTGCCTTTGATTGCCCTCTCCTCATCTTGTTCACTCTTAGTTCCTTGCCCCTTACTCTCCTCTCACTGTGCTCTCTTCCTTCCTATTATCTTTATCCCAATTTCTCTTCTTTTTCTACTTCTCACTCCATCCTTCTAGTTAGTTAGGGCTTGACTAACTGGATTTTCCCTTTCTTTCCATTTGGCCTCCCATTTTCTCCCCATCTATCATTTTCCCTCTTCCTAGGTCTGTTCTAGAATCGAAAAGTTCTGAGGGAGGAGAAAAATCCATTCATGTGTGCTAATAGGTTGCAAAATATCTCCCCACCCTCATTGACTACATCAAGGCCTGTAAATATTATGCATATGAGTGTATGTGAGTCTCGTCTTAGGCCTTGGGTCGAATTATTTTTACTCTTTCAACTATACGAGTCGAGCTATATGCTCTTTAATCCCCCCATGAATAGAGTTCCTTATACTTGTATCATGCCCTTGGTATAAAGACATATGTATAGGTTATTATGGTATATGTTGAACTTTTATTATTACCCTTAAGTTGAAGTCATTTAGGTTCCATCTAACTCCCCCTAGTTAATACAAGGTTCATTGAATTAGAAAAATGTGCCATCCATAATTATATGTGGTTACCTTAAGGAGGGACCATTGGTTGAAGCCTCATAAATGAAGATTGGGTCTATGGTTAGGGTTTTGATTGAGATAGACACTATTCACTATTATGTTTGTGGGCATGAGTAATTATGATCTTCC
>APFE031366039.1:0-16635 GCA_000404065.3 Pinus taeda
TGGAGCTTATCAAGGAAGATCAAAAAAGAACATGATGGTTGGATTTGTTCAAATGGCAAGAGGGAAACCTATGGAGAAAAACGCAGAAATTAGGGCAGCTTGGCGAAATGTTGTGAGAAGTGAGCTAGTGCTGGTTGTTTTATGGATGTATGGTGAGCTGAGGTGTCCTGCAAGAGATCTGCACATCTACTTATGAAAACTGATCAAAGAAAGGACTAACTATACTATGAAAACGGAATTTTCTCTAGCTTGACCTAAGTTCTGACCTACAAACAGAAAATGTTGAACAGTAACCTTTGAACAGAAAAGCATGTAGAGAGATCTACAGTAAAAGAGTAGGAAATGATCTAGGCAACTGAATCTAAACCAATATATCAATCTTTCCAAATCAAGTCATCACACTAGAAGTTGCGTGGAAGAGTAAAAACTGTGTTTTTGGTGGCTGCAGTAGTGCCTTGACCTTGAATCATAGTCCCAGGAAGGGAGAAAGGAGATTAGGGCCTGCTGTTGGCCTTTTTGAATCTTATTCTGTCACTGCAGTAACCAAATTGAGCAATTGAAATGCAAAACAGCTATGCAAACCATCAAAAGCAACCTAATCCAACAAAGTAAAATGAATCTATGTAACAGAAATTAACTCATGAACTGAAGCAAAAACATATAAGTACACAGCAAGAGGTGCTAGGCAGTTTGGGTTTGGCCCTAACCCAAGAGCTTCAGCCCTCTGAAAGAGATCAGTGCTAGCTCAAAACTATTTCATCTTCATTATAAAAAATAATAGTCACATTACATGAACTGTTCTAAAAAAGGAACTCGAAAATAAGTTGAACAAGTGATGCACAAAAGTGTGAAAATTCTACTAATGACTGGCTAACCTACTGAGGCTCTAAGCCCCCTTATTTATACAAATGGAGTCCTCCAACAGTCCTTCTAAAATCAAGGAGCTCGGCTTCCCAGAATTAGAGATAAACAACAATCCTTCTTGACTTGCTCGGCTGCTCCTTTTGATGCATCAATGTGGATTTGTGCTCCGAGTTGCTGATGGAAGATTCGAGGAAAGGGGTCATAAATGAAGGATACACCCCCCTACAAATCCTCTTCCTTGTTTTCCTCGAATATTTGCTTCCATTTGCTCATAAATCCCTTGACTTTGTCCCAACTTAACCAAAAAATCTGCATAAGGCACACATTAGACTACATGGCAAAATGACTAACCCAATTCGATCTATTAGCCTAAATATATTGAAAAACATGCAATAAACTAATGAGAATGGTGGATTAATTCGAATTAAGAGGCAAAATGAGAGCATATAATTACCCTTTTTTGTAGCTCATGACTATTATAGCGTCACATTGATCTTTTGATTTCTTTATGTGGCTCCCAATTTCTTTGTATGGTTAAGGACCATTTTTCAAATTAGATTTTTTCTACACCATCAAAGCAATTATCTTTGAAATATAATTAAAGTGCACAAAACCATCCATTTAGTAATTTATGTAAGATATTACGTTCAAGTATAAGGTATGGATGTGGTCAATGTTGCTTAGGACAATTCTTTCTCTAGAAAAGTTATGCACATTGGTTAAAAATCTTTCCATGGTGCGGATTTGTGGAGTGCATAATTAAACACATTGTAGAAAGATTGTGTCATCAATTCCAATGGAATCTCTAGTATTGGATTTCCTTTTCATTAAAGGAAAGCACAAACAAAGATTACATGAGTGAGTGGATTATGTTTCTTTTACAATATGGTTGAAGTAGGTATACAATGAACTTTATTAAAACTTATGTATTTACTTGATTTTCTATTATTGGATATCCTTTTCATTAAAGGAAAGCACAAACAAAGGTTAGATGAGTGAGTGGATTATGTTTCTTTTACAATATTGTTGAAGTAGGTATACAATGAACTTTATTAAAACTTATGTATTTACATTTTTCTATAATTATAGAGTTAGTTAAAGACATTTTGTGCTCTAAACCAAATGAGAAGCATTAAAGGGGATATTTACCTTCTGGAAAATGATGTGATGATGAATACATAAACCTATATAAAAACTTTAACATATTTATTTATAAATATCTTGGAAACAAATTTTCATACATTCTTTTATTATATTATAATAGAATTTTAAAAAATGGAACACCTTAAAAAAATCATTGGATTAGATATGAACATTTATTATGTTATTATACTTTGACGGTAGATAAATAAACTAATTGTTGACTTGTTTGAGGTTTATTATTTTTTTATAGGTTTAAAGTTTCTTCCTTAAGAAAACTCATCTATAAACTGAGTGTTGTATTATCTTCTTATATGCGGATAGGTTCTTCTTTAAGCAAATTCATATATAGGCCAAGTGTTGTAAATTAGAAGAGAAATTTTGAAATTTTTTCATTATTTTCATATCACAAATTAATAAAAAGATATACATAAATCCATGTATTCATTCTAATGTTGTGAAGGGTTTTGAAGGGTTTTGAAGTTTGAAGGGGGTGTGGATTTTCTTTTAGGAGTTTATGATAAGAAACTTTCTAGAGACCTGGTTAGATTTGTTTAACTTTAATTATATTCAGTTCCAGTAAAGGCACACATAAGTCTATTTATTATGTTTTTTTATGGTTAATTTTTTTCAGGTATTTAATAATACTTCATATTGCTTCAATTCTAAATGAAAATGAGTTTTTAATTGATTTAAATATCTAAAATCCATATTTTAACAACAATAACTAACTGCAATTAGATTAGAAGAGAATTATTAGAAATGAGATAATATGAATACTAAGCATCAACATGGATCATGTTATCACTACATATTATTTCTAGAGATTCAATTATTTCGATTTTCAAAATTTCTCATTTATTTGGTTTCATAAAGGAACATGTCTAGGTCACTGTGACAAGGCTTGGAGAGTAGGTAACCCTTGGAGGTAAACTCATGTTATCAGTGAATATTATTTGTAGAGATTCAATTATTTCGGATTTCAAAATTTCTCATTAATTATCTGGGTTCAATTTTAAGGGACATATTTGGTTCATTGTGATAAGGCTTGAAGAGTAGGTGACCCTTGGAGGTAGACACCACTTTGGTGGGGTATTGACATCTCAGCTCTTGTTAATTCATAAGTTATTGATATATCTAGAGTGCATGTTACTCGAAGGAACTAGATGCACTGTTGACTCAACATATGAAGCTTGGCCCTAATGGACCCAAGTAGAATTGAACGCATGCCTCATGAAAAAGTGTCAAGGACTTAGCAGAGGGAGCTTCAACTACTTAGACTACCGATCAAGGTTATCTGGAGCGCAAACTATTTTATATAATTTTGATATTAGATTGACAACTAAAAAATTTGATCATAAACTTTACTCAAATTACTCCAACAAATCACTCATTCAACATCATTAAAAAAATAAAAATAAAATATCATTCCAAAATAAATGAGAAAATTAAGATATTCACCGTGTTTTAGATTTCCAATGAGATTCCTTGAAACCCCAACAATGAATTTAGATGTGTATTAATATATTTTATTCTTTCAATGCATCATGTTCCCATATTTCAGAAATTAAAATTACAAGGTTGATAGTTGTTCCTCGCTAGTCTGTTGGTTGTCATAAGCCATGTCACGAGTATGAATGGTCACCCAATGGGGAGAATGATAACAAATAATAGTACCCAACATTTATACGTTTTTGTCATGAAAGAGATAGTTTGTACCTATTCTTTTTTATTTGTTTCGATTTATCAAGAAATAGTTTATTCATGAGTTTACAATTCACATGTATTTGTCATGAAAGAAATCGTTTACAGTTATTCATATTAATTTGTTTCAATTTATTATGAAATGGTTTATTCATGAGTTTATGATTCATGTTTGCCACATTGCGTTGTATTTATTTTAATTTATTATTAAATAGTTTAGTTTTTTGAATTTCTTCATACTTTCTTTTTTTTGGTCATGAAAGAGTTTATGATTCCTACATGATACACTACTACATACTCGTTTCCATTTATTATAAGATAGTTTATGCTATTATATAATTAGTTTATTATTAGAAAATTTGTATTTGTTTTAATTTTTTATTAAAAAAAATGAAAATAAAAATTATATTTTTTTTAGACATATTCAAAGTGTATGTATATAGAATCAAATTGGTAAATGTTAATTACAAAGAGAAAGTTGAAAAGCAATAAGAAGTTTTATAAAAAAAAGGAGCTTCATAATATAAAATTAAGAATGACAATAAAAAGACATGAAGAAATTAAGGTTGATTAGTGCAAATCTTTTCTCTTTTGCCTTTCCACATATGCACATTTTGTCAGCCATCGCGATTCAATTAAAGTAGGACCAAAGCCAATTCTTGTCTCACATGTGGGACTTCTTTGTCGTAATCAAAGCTTTCCGAGACATGTTATCTTTTAGAGCCCCATATCCATCCATTCTTAAAGAGCCCACATGCTCCTTTTTAACCAGTTGTACAGTGCCAATGATTAGTTGTATCGTAGTGTCCCCATCTTAGATGAATCCACACAATTCTATGTCATTGGTTTCTTCTTGATCATGATGACATTCTTTGTTGTCATCTTATTCATCTTGAGAACGATATTTCTCTTAGAACTACCAACCTTTTATTTTGTTTTATTTCCTCTTCTGCCTTGTGGGATTCTTCCTTGCCCGAGGGCATGCCTGCTGTAAATGGTTTGTCTGAAAACATACATGACATCTAATTGTTGTATTTTCATAGTCTATAATTTGCGACCATTGGAATTTTTGGTGTTTTAGATTTATATATCAAGAAGTCCTTTGTTGAGATCAATCTCCACATATATTCTAGCATAAGTGGAGATACTAATTTTTTATTCTCTCTAGATCCAATTGTTTAAATGTGCCTAGTGTGTTGTTGATATCTTCAAGAAATTTATGGTGTTAGAATGGAAGGGAAATATTTGAGAGCCTCAACCAAACCAACACTCTAGATACAACCATAGATTTTGCATCAAACTCAGGAAACCAAGGCGTAATGAATAGTTTGGCTCTACCCCAAAACTAGGGCCTTGCATTTAGAGCGTAATCCAAGTCCTTTTGTGTTTCAGACTATACTATGAAAAAACCTTTTGAGCATAAAAAATTTTTGAAATTCAGAGTCCAAGTGGAGGAAATCCATTGATTGAGTGCTTAAGTTTTGGGCCAAAAACCATTAAATCTATAGATGTCAATTTTAGATTGTAAAATAGAGAACAAGGAACTTACCTCGGGAAGGTTTACTTCTATGGAAGGAGTTTTTTTCCATTTGTTCAAAAATATATATGGACCCAAAATCTTTTGAATTTGTTTTGTTGGGGTTGTAACCTTCCTTTGGGAAACATCCTTAAAAGATACAAGAGTCCTATTAGCCGATTTTGCACCAGGAGCACCCCCACGAAGTCTTGTGTTCAAAATGTTGATTGATTTTTTAGAAATATTATGATCTTGGAGTTGGGATGACTCTAGTAAGACCTTCCCTTCAAATTGAAGGCTTTTGTAACCGTATAATATGCCCCACATTACTTCAATGGACTTCTTTAAAGAACATACCAAAGAACTATTGACCCATAAGAGTTTAGATTTCCAGTAGAAATCTTAATAAAAATCTAAAAAGGGGGTTATCATACTGTACCTAAGAGAGAGATATGCTAACGGTTGAAAAGACACCCATAGATGCACATGGAGTTCATTCGCCCAGAAGATCCTGTGATAATAAATTCCTCTAAAGACATCAACATAAAAAATAATCCATCTATGGCCATAGGAGAGCCATTTGTCCCTTTGCAACTCCACTGTACAAACAGATGGGGAGAAATAAAGGCTAGAAACCCAACAACGATCGTATTTATTTCATTTTTTATTAAATAATTTATATTTGAAATTATGAATATAGATTATTTTGTTTGTGTGAGTTTAGTTTTTATTAAATTTTAGGTATAAATTTTGTCTGGCACAATCCCAACGTGTTAATGTATTATTCAATCTCATTTATTGAAATATCATTCTTCCATTAAACATAAATTAAAAAAAAAAAAAAAAAAAAACATTATTCTCACACACTATAATTTAAGTAAAAATTTTAAACATTAAAAAAATATGGTTGAATATGTCCCTCCAATTTCTATATATGCTAAAAGGTAAGCTATGTTGTGTTTTTTAGTTGCTAAAAGTGTTTAGATTCAACCCCTCAACATTAAACATGTTAAATATTACTATACCCAACCCATTTGAGTATAGAAAAGAATATTTTATTATTGTAAGAAATATGAACTCTTAATATAAACCAAGTGGAGTACTCTATGTGCAAAGACAATTTGTCTTAATCTGAACCAAGTGGAGTACTATTTTTACAAAGACAATTTGTTTGAACAAAGAGAACATGGATATTGGACATATAGAATAATTCCTAATACAACATTACAATAACATCTTTACCATCAAAGGAATTTTGTATAACTACCACAAAATTTGTGAACTACTAAGTAGGATGCTTTGAGGAAGGAGGTAAGAAAACACAATAGGACATTGCTTTTACATAACATGTTAGTGCTAGCTGGAAATAGTAACATAAATGAGTAGGATTCTAAGAGGAAGAAAGTAAGACAATACAATAGGAGACTATTTTTATATAAAGGGTGAGTGCTAGGTGGAAGTAGCAACACAAATGAGTGCTAAGTGGAAGAAAATATGCTAACTGATTATTATAAAAAAAAGTAATGTTGTATGTATAAAACTTGTCAAAGACAGAGATCAATGGTGGTTTTGATTCAATTTTATTTATTTTATATTCATAATATATGAAATATTATGCAAAAAGTAATGATCTTATACTCTAGAGTAGCGATTGGAATATTATATGGTATTATCATTTTACATGATTGAGTATCACAAAGACAAAAACATTATTTATATCAATAAAAATAGTTGGAAGGATGGTTCAATAATTTTGTTTTCTTTCATATAGTTGTTAGCCAAACTTGCCTTATGATTATGGTGTAGAAACCCCTTGCCTTATGCAACAACTTTACCCAATGGAGCTTATGGGCATAGTTTTCCATTAAATATTTTCAAACAAGGATTCTGGTGTGAAATATTACATTGGTGAGTATCGTGAAAACTTACGTTGGTGAGTAAGGCATTTTAACGGGGATTCCATTTCTTTTGTGCTTTACTAGTGGAAATCTTCATCTTTGTCCCACTGGAGAGTGTCATATGACTACTTTAGTAAATTGTAGTGTGTAAAGAGAAAAACTCATTATTAATTACAATATTTCTTAAGCAACAATAACTTTTCATATTTAGCAAGTTGAAGGATACTAAACCTTGCTAAGGTATTATGCATGTTGGACCTAATGAGGTGGCCAAATTTAAACCCCAATATGTCTTATTCCATGTCTTGTAATGAATTCCAATAGACTTCGATATCTAACTTACTATGGACATAGATGAGTCTTTCATTACAAGTTTCCATGTAGAGCTTCATGGTATTCTTCAGCCATTATTTGAATTCTAATATGTTATTTCTTTTGAATTCCTTGGTGATGGAATTTTATCAACAACTTCACGACTTGTAATAGGCCACTGCAACATCCCAGTCATTAAAAACAACACCCTTTATATTAAATGACTTTACTTATGATTACCATCATAATAACTATAACATTATTCATTAACAATCTACTAGATACCAACAAAAACAAGTTATCTCAGTGCCTCGATATCTCCCATTTGTCATATGGAGCAAAGTTGTGGGGCATATTGGCAACACCCGTGCCATGTAAAATAGTGGCCTCGGTAGTGGAAATTAAGGCTAAATTCCAACAATATCAAGATTATCTCTCTACTTGACTAACCTAAAGAAGAAAATCAACATTTCTAGAATAAAAACAAACTCTGAAGATCTCCACAATAAAAGAGGGAGTTGGAAAACTCCTAAAATGTCATGGGAGGAAAGAAGTTTTTCCCTATATGACACTAACAATGTTGAATATGGAAACCACTTTATCTTAGAGTGACATATGTACCCCCATATTAAATCACAATTTCAAAATATTTTTAAAATACTGACCTACTAACCTTTTGACTCGTGAAAAATATGGTAATTTAAGAATGCTTCTCTTAAATATTTTCAAGCACATAAATAATTTTTTAAATAAAATCAAGTAATTACTTGACTTTCTTTAGGTTTAATAAGAAAATTTTGGTCTCAGTGAATGTTAACTGTCATCATCAAAAACAACAATAGTGTAGTGGAAGCACTTCATAGAGTTAACTAGGGTAAAGAAGTACTGAAATTATGATTACACTGAGAGGGGGATGAATTAGTCTAATGGCCAATTTAATCAATTTAAAACAATTTCAGAATTCATCATATCTGAAGCATAAAAGTGTATCAATAAAATCAATCACCACATCAATACACAGGAACACGAGATATACATGGAAACCATTTCTAGAGAAAACTACAAATGTTATTACCTCCTTCAATCTTTGATTACATGAATTTGCAGGGATCAAGTTGTTAGCACTAGAGAAATTTTGAGGTCTGAAATGGGCCTCCTAAGAAATATTTTGAAAATAATAGTGGAAACAATAAAATAATATTAGATTACATCATCAATTTTTGGAGGGAAAAAATAAAAAATTACTTTTTTCAACTCGTACTTCAACTTATTTCCCTACAATTTTACTCAAATTTTGAGTGGGAGCACTCGTTGGATGCATAATTTAATTCTTGATCCAAGGAGTACCCATGTTGCATACTTTTGATGGACTCTGTTACATGAAAAATGAGAAAAACATGAAAAAATGTGATTGCAACCACATTTTGCAGGTTTTAACCACGTACAGAAATTACGAACATACGAATTCTAAAAACAGAAAATAAACAATGGTGAGAGCATAAAGCATAAAACATATATACACAGAGATTTTCCCCTAGATCTCAAAACGGGGACTACCAGATTTTGTTTTTCATTATATTCCTTTTAATGTTACAATACATATATATACATGTCGAAGCATCGATAAACCTCAATCCATTAACCCTGGATTAGAACATAATCGCAGTTCCCTTAATCGGATCTATAAAATACCATGGGTAGAAAACCATCATGCCAAAACCATGTGTGAAAACCATGCACAAAACCATAGGCAGGTCCACCCACCTAATAAAGGGTCCAAAAAAATTTCCATGGGGTGCTGCCCCAGATGCCGTAGAAAGAATATAACACACACCCAACATTCTCCCACTTGTTGTTTTCTTTCCATGGGGTGCCACAAGAGAGCTTAGTCATTGGTCCAACCCTGCAACACCCATTGTTTCTCTACACCAAGAGAACTTCTTAGTGCTCATAGAATTTTTCAATGCATCAACAATATTCT
Source organism: Pinus taeda (assembly GCA_000404065.3). Lineage (NCBI taxonomy): Eukaryota > Viridiplantae > Streptophyta > Pinopsida > Pinales > Pinaceae > Pinus > Pinus taeda. The sequence continues at coordinate 9,416 of APFE031366039.1, forward strand.
TCAAAGTGTCCAAATTTACCAGTAACACCTTTTTGTCCTCAACCATGTCCCTCACAAAGTGATATTGAACATCATTGTGCTTTGTCTTTGAATGACAAGCAGGGTTCTTTGCTAAGAAAATTTTACATTAGTTGTCATAGTCTATCCTTATAGCTCGTTGTACTAACCCCATACTTGAACACAACCTTTGCAACCAAACTGCTTCCTTTCTTGCATGTGTGGATGTCATGTATTCCACCTTTGTAGTTGAAAGTGCCACCATATACTGTCTCTTTCTCATCCAACTGATTGCACCTTCAAATAGGTTAAATACATACCCACTTGTGAATATTCTTTGATCCATATCTCCAACCGAGTCTGCATCAAAAAATCCACAGATGTCCAAAACTATATCCAATCCTAGTATTCCTTGGTAGCACAGACTATAACCACTAATGCCATGCAAACCTGAAAACCTACTTCACTTCTATCCAATGCTCCTTCCTTGGTTTTGACATAAACCTGCTCAATACTCCCACTGCATGTGCAATGTCTAGTCTAATACAGACCATTGCATACATCAGGCTACCAACTGCACATGCGTATGGAACATTACTTGCATATGAATTCTAAAAACAAAAAAATAAATAATGGCAAGAGCCCAAAACATAAAACATACATACAAAGAAATTTTCCCCTCGATCCCAAACCTGGGACTACCAGATAGATTTTTCATTATATTCCGTTCAATGTTACAATACATATATATACATGTCGAAGCATCCATAAACCCCAATCCATTAACCCTGGATTAGAACATAATCATAGTTCCCTTGACGAGATCTACAAAATATCATGGCTAGAAAACCATCATGCCCAAAACAATGTGCGAAAACCACACACAAAACCATAGGTAGGTTCGCCCACCTAATATAGGGTCCAAAAAAAATTTCCCTTGGCCACTAACCCGTACCCCATAGAAATAATATAACACACACCCAACATTCTCCCACTTGTTGTTTTCTTTCCACAGGGTGCCATAGGAGAGCTTAGCCATTGGTCCAACCCTGCAACGCCCATTGTTTCTCTACACCAAGTGCTCATAGAATTTTTCAATGCATCAGCAGTATTCTTCAAAGTGTCCACATTTACCAGCAAGACCTTTTTGTCCTCAACCATGTCCCTCACAAAGTGATACTGAACATCAATGTGCTTTGTCTTTAAATTATAAGCAGAGTTCTTTGCCAAGAAAATTTCACTTTGGCTATCACAATCTATCCCTATAGCCTGTTGTACTAACCCCATACTTGCACACAATCTCTGCAACCAAACTGCTTCCTTGCTTGCATGAATCACTGCCATGTATTTTGCCTCTGTAGTTGAAAGTGCCACTACATACTGTCTCTTGATCATTAAACTAACTGCACCTCCAAACATGTTAAATACATACCCATTTGTAGATATTCTCTGATCCATATCTCCAACCAAGTTTGCATCAACAAATCAATGGATTTCCAAAACTTTATCTAATCCTGGTTTTCCTTGGTAGCATAGACCATAATCACTAGTGCAATGCAAATACGTGAAAACTCGCTTCATTGATGTCCAATGCTCCTTCTTTGGTTTTGACATAAACTTGCTCAATACTCTTATTTCATGTGCAATGTCTGGTCTAGTACAAACCATTGCATACATCAAGCTACCGATTGCACTTGCATATGGAACATTACTTGCATACGAATTCTGAAAATAGAAAAGAAACAATGGTGAGACCATAAAACATAAAATAGATATACAAAGAGATTTTCCCCTAGATCCCAAAACTGAGACTACCAGATTGATTTTTCATTACATTCCTTTCAATGTTGCAATACATATATATACATGACGAAGCATCTATAAACCCCAATCCAATAACCCTAGATTAGAACATAACTATATTTCTCTTAATCAGATCTACAAAATACCGTGGCTAAAAAACCATCATACCCAAAAACATGTGTGAAAACCACGCAAAAAACCATAGGTAGGTCCGCCCACCTAATATAGGGTCCAAAAAGAAATCCCTCGGGCACTGCCCCAGACATCGTAGAAAGAATATAACACACACCCAACATTATCCCACTTGTTGTTTTCTTTCCACGGGGGGACACAAGAGAGCTTAGTCCTTGGTCCAGCCCTATAATGCCCATTGTTTCTCTACACCAAGAGAACTTCTCAATGCTCATAGACTTTATCAATGCATTTGTAGTATTCTTCAAAGTGTCCACCTTTACCAGCAACACTCGTTTGTCCTCAACCATATCCCTCAAAGTGATATTGAACATCAATGTGCTTTGTCTTTGAATGATAAGTCAGCTTTTTTGCCAAGAAAATTTCACTTTGGATGTCACAGTCTATCCTTATAGCTCGATGTACTAACCACATACTTGAACACAATCTCTGCAACCAAATTGTTTCCTTTCTTGCATGAGTAGTTGCCATGTATTCTGCCTCTGTAGTTGAAAGTGCCACTATAGACTGTCTCTTGCTCATCCAACTGATTGCACCTCCAAAAAGTTAAATACATACCCACTTGTAGATCTTCTTTGATCCAGATCTCCAGCCCAATTTGCATCAACAAATCCGTGGATGTCCAAAACTCTATCCAATCATGGTCTTCCTTGGTGGCACAGACCATAATCACTAGTGCCACACAAATACCTAAAAACCCGCTTCACTGTTGTTTAATGCTCCTTCCTAAGTTTTGACATAAACCTGCTCAATACTCCCACTACATGTGAAATGTCTAGTCTAGTATAGACCATTGAGTACATTGGGTTACCAACTGCACTTGCATATGAAACACGGGACATGTCCTCTTCCTCTTCTTGTGTCTTGGGACATTGTTCAATAGATAAATTTACACCTACAGGAATAGGAACCTTCACTGGTTTACTATCCTACATATTAAACCTATGTAGTATTGTCTCGACATACCTCCTCTGGTTTAACCAAAGCTTCCTCTTTGCTTGATCTCATTTCATTTCCATGCCTAAAATATATTTTACAACACCACGATCTTTCATGTCGAATTTGGAAGACACTTGGGTCTTCAATTCCTGGATAATTTCTTTGTTAAGTCCAATCAGGAACATATCATTCACATACAAGACCAATTAAATAACATGGTCACCAATTAATTTAAAATACAACAGTCATCTTCTTTGCTTCTGGTGAATCCAAGTCCCCAGATATATGTATCAAATTTCTAATACCACATCCTTAGTGACTGTTTTAACCCATACAAAGACATTTTTAACCTGCATACCAGTTCTTTCTTACCCTTCACTGTAAAGCCTTCAAGTTGCTTCATATAGATCTCTTCTTCTAGATACCCATGAAGAAATGTTGTTTTCACATCCATTTTTTCTACCTCAAAATCAAAAGTAGAAGCAACAAATAAAAGTAATCTAATAGAATCTACCTTTGCAACAAGAGAAAAAATATCACCAACATCAATTCCTGGCACCTAGGAATAACCTTTTTCTACCAACCGAGTTTTGTATTTCACCAACTTGCCTTCTAGATTCATCTTCTTCTTAAGCGCCCATTTGTTGTCAATGGGTTTCCTTCCAGCCAACAACTCCACCAAATCCCAGGCCTCATTTTTATGAAAAGATGCAATTTCATTAACCATGGCCTCTTTCCAGAGTTTTCCATGTTGGGTTGTGTTATATTCTTTCCATGACTAACCTATGTAGTGAACTAGGGGGTTGGAGCTCCCCCTATCTGGGGGGTTTGAGGGGGGTGGGTAGCCCCCCTCAATGGGGTCTGGGGCAATGCCCCGAGAAATTTTTTTTTGGACCCTATATTAGGTTGGACTGACCTATCTATGGTTTTTGGTCCATGGTTTTGGATGTGATGGTTTTCAATCCACAGTATTGGATGCTTTGGCATCTATAAATATGTATTGTAACATTGAAAGGAACATAATGAAAAATCAAGCTAGTAGTCCTGGTTTTGGGATCCAAGGGAAAATCTCTGTATATATGTGTTTATGTGTTATGCTCTCGCATTGTTTATTTTCTGTGTTTTAAAATTTGTATGCAGGTATTTTTGTACGTTTTTAAAACCTACATTTGGTATCAGAGCTATTTTGGCTTTAAGGGGACGCTTTTGTTGCTGAGGGGTTTTGCTTGGGCCTGTGGTAGACCCTATTCAATGGGAGATGTGCGAGATCGATTCTAGTGGTGAAAGAAGATGACGAGTAGTGGAAAGATAGAGATCGAGAAATTTAATGGTCAGAGTTTTGAGTTGTGGAAACTCAAGATGGAGGATCTGTTGGTGGATAAAGATCAATGGATCGCGGTAGATCCAGGAACTAAACCAACGAGAGTGTCCGATGAAGAATGGAAGAAGTTGGATCGGAAGGCTAAGAGCACAATACGATTGTGTGTCTCATATTCAGTATTGTTGAATGTATTATGGGATGCTACGGCGAAGGCTTTGTGGGACAAGTTAGGGACTTTGTACCAATCTAAGTCTCTGGTGAATAAACTGTTCCTACGGAAAAAGCTGTATAACCTGAGGATGAAAGATGGAGACTCTGTGACAGAGAATTTGAACTCATTTAATATAGTGGTAAGTCAGTTATCATCTATTGATATGAAAATTTCAGATGAAGATAAGTGCATCAGTTTGTTGTCTTCTCTATTAGATTCGTGGGATAGTCTGGTTATTGGAATAGGTAGCAATGCAATTGCCTTGCAGTTTGATGAAATAGTCTCATCCTTGCTAATGGAGGAGATGAGATAGAAAAATATGGAGAGCTAGAATGGTGATTCCTTGTCTGTACGAGGACGGTCCCAAAACAGAAACAAAAATAATTCATCGAGTGGGAGATCTAAATCTAGAGGGAGATATAAATCTCCAAGAAAACCTGTAAAGGTGGTGTTCTAGAAATGCATAAAGGAAGGACACGACAAAAGGGATTGTAAATCTAAAGCTCCTAACAAAGGAAAGAAATTTGATGATGCTTCTTCTACAGAGGTGAAAACCACCTTAGATGAAGGTGGGGATGTGTACTTGGCTTCTTCAAGTACACATGTAGATCATGAGGCATGGTTGATTGACTCAGGTGCATCATTTCACTTCACTCCCCATAGAGAGTGGTTCTATGAGTATGATAAATTCAATGGTGGTGATGTCTTCTTAGGGGATGATAGGAAGACTAGAATCATTGGTCATGGAAAAGTAAAGTTGAAGTTGCAAGGTGGAAGGGTTAGAACACTTCTGGGTGTTTTACACATTCCTACATTAGCCAAAAATCTGATTTCTCTAAGCAAGTTAGAAGATGCAGGTGTAAAAATAGTGTTCGAGAAGGATACTTGCAAGATGGTTCGAGGAGCACTAGTATTAATGCACGAAGTTCGGACTGGAACTCTGCACAAGCTTCAATGTAGCACTATTGTTGATGGGTGCAACATTTATGTGGTTCTTGAAAGTGGAGCAGAAAATCTAGTGGTCTATGGACAGAAGACCATGCTATGGCATCAAAGGCTTGGAAATATTGGAGAGAAAGGCTTTCTAATACTTCGTGGTAAAGGTATGGTAGAAGGTATGAGTAATAGCTCTCTGGATTTTGATTTCTGTGAAAATAGTGTATATGGGAAGCAAAATCGGGTGAGTTCCCCCTCTGGTGGTAAGAGGGCGAAACAGAGATTAGAGCTTGTGCATAGTGATGTGTTTGGACCTGTGAAGGTTCCATCACTGGGTAAGTCTATGTAATATGTTTCATTTATAGATGACTTCTCAAGGAATACATGGATATATTTCCTCAAGAAGAAATCTAAAGTCTTTAACAGGTTTGAAGAATTTAAGGCTCTAGTGGAAAACCAGGCAGAGAAGAAGATAAAGGTGTTGAGAACAGATAATGGTGGAGAGTTTTGCAGTAAGGAATTTGAAGAATTCTGTAAGAAATGTGGTATAGCATGGCAGAAGATAACTCCATATACACCTTAGAAAAATGGAGTTTCAGAAAGAATGAACAAGATATTGATGGAAAGGGCAAGAATCATGCTCAGTGGTGCTAGGTTAGGACAAGAATTCTGGACAGAGGCAGTGAAGACAACATGTTACTTTGTCAACAGATCACCTTCATCAATGTTGGAGGATAAGACTCCACAAGAGGTATGGACTGGTAAGCAACCCTCTCTTTCATATCTAAGGGTATTTGGATGTGATGCATATGTACATGTTCCAAAGGAGAAACGAACCAAGTTAGATAGTAAATCTCAAAAGTGCATCTTTATTGGGTATAAGGATGGTTTAAAGGGTTATAAGCTTTGGAACCCAGCAACAAGGAAGGTTGTGTACAACCGAGATGTGGTGTTCAAAGAGGTGAAATATGTTATTAAACATCAAGTCTAACCAAAGGAACCTGAGAAGATAGAGTTTAAGCTAAAGGAGGAAGAATCAGACTCTACAGCAGAGGAGGAATCAGAAGATGAAGAGCCACAAACTCCCATGTAAGAAGATCAATTCGAGAAATAAGGCAGCCAGAAAGGTATAGTCCATCTTCTTTCTGTTCAAATTTTGTTTTATCTATTACTAATGATGATCCCAGAACTGAGAAAGAAGTAGTAGATTCAGAGGATGGAAAACTCTAGAAAGAGGCCATGGTTGATGAAATGGCATCTTTGCACAAAAATGAGGCTTGGGATCTAGTGGAGTTGTTGGCTGGAAGCAAACCTATTGGTAGAAAATGGGTGTTCAAGAAGAACACAAATGCAGAAGGAAAGGTGGAGAAATACAAAGCTCGGTTGGTAGAAAAAGGTTATTCCCAGGTGCCAGGAATTGATTTTGGTGATATTTTTTCTCCTGTTGCCAAGGTAACTTCTATTAGATTAGTTCTATATGTTGTTTTTTCTTTTGATTTTGAGGTAGAACAGATGGATGTGAAGACAACATTTCTTCATGGGGATCTAGAAGAGGAGATCTACATGAAGCAACCTGAGCGCTTTGCGGTGAAGTGTAAGAAATAACTGTTATACAAGTTAAAGAAGTCTCTATATGGGTTAAAACAATCACCAATGATGTGGTATCAAAAATTTGATACATTTATACGGGGACTTGGCTTCACCAGAAGCAAAGTAGATCACTGTGTGTTATTTAAATTAATTGGTGACCGTGTTATTTATCTAGTCTTGTATGTGGATGATATGTTGCTGGTTGGAAATGACAAAGAAATTATCCAGGAT